>CM024588.1:19448540-19536561 GCA_014182565.1 Eucalyptus marginata | reverse complement strand
ACAAATTTAATTGATAAATTTTATAATTTTTTTTGAAAAGTGAGACTCAATTTATTTCATGAAAATTTTGGTAATTATGAAAATGATAATATTTTATGATGTTTGATTGAAACTTGCAAATGAATTAGAAATTATTTTTTGACTAGTATAGTGTGGCACCCCCTCGACACGGCCTCCATATCCATTAGGGTCGCCACAGGTACTCTTCACTTATCCTACTTACATAACGCTCTGATACTTTTTAATTAAAGCGGGTCCATAATTCATGGGGGTTAATTAATAATTTTTTTTTTAAATGGTCCCAGCGCAGTTCATATAACGAAAGCATAATCAAATCTCCCTATCCCTTACTCCAACAACAATAATGCAATGCACACCAACTACGCATCAGATGAAAACATGAAGCCGAGTCACTATTATCTACATTTTCATGATGGACATCTCGGGTCGGTACAGCAAAAGGCCAAGACTTTTAACTATGCTTGGCTACAACTCAAAAGAAACTCGACCCCACATCAAACATGTACACCTATCCATCATCAAGTGTCGGCTAACCAAAAAGTGTCATCTTGTACCAGTCGTACATGCCATCACACCCACCCCAGTGCATCGGGCAGTTGCGGCGGCGGCATCCCTAGCATCCCCCCGTCACGTCGAACATGAACAGACAGGAACTCTTAGACTACAGGGCCCCCAACCAAACCCACATCGTATATAACCAACACACGAACTCGGACAAACACCCGGACCAGGGAACACTAATACAGATATGCTCCGCGCACTCAACCTCAACATCATATGGTAAGCCATAGAAAGTACCACACGCAATCGGTGGCAGATGCATCTTTTAATCTGAAATGTTAATCCCCAAAGGGGTGAGTACAACCACTCAGCAGTAATGATCCACCAAACTACATAGTGCAGCAAGCAAAACAATCAAGATATCACGAGTAAAGTACATATCATCTATGCTATCAAGCATACATCACCATGCCATCATGCATTTACCACCATGCAGCCTTGCTTGTGTTTTCGTGAGGTTCATTCCATGCCATATGCACTTACATAATCATGTGTATATCCCCATGAGATCCATTTAAGCCTTCATGGTTGCATTCTCAATATCATATAGTATCAATTTACTTTCACAAGCAGATCATGCATCATGTCATATGCACTCACCCATGCACATAATTCAATTTTTAACTGTAATTTTCAAGGAGGATCTCATTTCATCTTTCTTCCCAGGGATCAGTGTTTGCATCCCTCATTTATCACTCGCACCCAACCTGGCATCGCGAGGAGCCTCCGGCACACACCTCCGGGCATCCGGCACACACCTCCGGGCATCTCGACACTCCCGAGGACATCGTCGACTCAAGGGTCTGACGGTATCATCATTATCACATTTTATATTCACATGTATGTTTCACTTTCAACATGGCATTTGATGCAATAATGTCAAAGGTCTAAACCAGCTTTTTGGTATTATATGACATGCTAAATTTCACCACATATGCAGCAAAAGCAACCACTCAAGACATTATGTTATTCCTTAGAATGTCATCTACAACTTTCATCAAGGACACAAGGTCACATTTCAACCGGATAATTTTATTAAATTCACAGAATCACGCTAGGTCAACATAACATTTTCCAGATCCAATTTCTTCAAAGAAAAATGATTTCACCGACCTATACTTGTTCATTTCCTCTCAAATTTTTCTATGTTAAACTTCAAGAATTCCTCTACAACTTTCATCAAGAAGTCGAAGTGAGATTCCAACTAAAAAGTTGCTTTACAGTTTACGAAATCATCAAAGGTCAGCACAGCAGTTTCCAGATCTAGTTTCTTCAAAGAAAAATCATTTCACTAACCAATACTTTTCCGTTTTATCTCAAATTTTAGTATGTTACTCCTAAAGATTTCCTCTACAACTTTCATCAAGAAGTCGAAGTAAGATTCCAATTATAAAGTTGTATGCAGCTCACGAAATCACCAAGGGTCGGACTGATTTTCCAGAAAACAGACTACTAGACTAAAGCATTTGCTTCCATAATTTCGAAAATCCTCACCTCCACCACCTCCGAAATTCATCATACAACACATACAATCACAGCAAACAAAGTGTAGATCGAAGGACTCTACTTGCCTCAAATCCAAAGAAAACACAACAAGACAACGGCGGGGCAAGGCGGGCTCGACGGCGGTCTCCTCCTCCCCTCACAGCTCACGGTGGCTTCCCCTCTCTCTCGGTTCACTCTTTCTCCCTTTCTCTCTTTCTCTCCTTCTCTCGTGCGACACCCCTCCCCCTCTCTCGGTTGCTCCTTGCCTAATCCACCCCTCCCCTCACTAATTTCTTCCCTTCAACGATTAGCTAGTAATCATCACTTTGCATGCAAGAGCCACTTGGAGGACCCTTCACGCCACTTGCCATTTTTCATGCAAGATGGTGGGCCTCAATGGGCCGGGCCTCTCCCTCCTTTGGTCGACAGCCCATGGGGCCCCTTGGGCCGGCTTTGGGCCATCCTTGGTCGACCCAACAATGGGGAGTGGTGGGCTGGTTTGGGCGGTCTTAGGCCGGTCGAATGGTGGGGGATTGTGGGTTGGTTTTGGGCCTTAAGAAATCAGCCCACTCCCTTTAATAATCCACCATTATTTCTCCACTTAAATAAATACCTAATTGCAAAAATAATATGGCCAAAAGACTTGTAACATTAATCCATAAAAATCAAACCTATAAAGTGCATAGTCAAGAACAAAATCTTCTATATCAAATTGTCCTATAGCACAAACCTTGATAACCCATGAACATAAGATATATTTCATCCAAAGAATTTTCCATTAAAATACTCGGTCTTAATCTATTACAATTCATTGGTCTAAAGGCCATAACGCAAATCAATGACACTTCCATCATCTTTCCATAGGTCGTAACGCATCCAGAGGTTGCCATGAAATTTTAGGATGCCACATATAGAAAATCTTATTTTACTTTCTGTGCACTTCTTTCAAGTATTTTTATTTTTATTTTTTAATATAGAATTTTTAATTCTTTTTTTTCTTTTTCCTCCTTCTTTCGATTGATCACCATGACCGGCAACAGGTGAGCTCAAGCCTTGCCACAGGTCGGCAAGGTTCGAGCTTGCCCAATTCTAGCAACACCTCACCAACTCTAGTGAGGTCAAGCTTGCCCCAATGCCTGTGAGCTCAAGTGTCGCCAATTGAGGAAGCTTGAGCCTCAACTTAGCCCAATCGCAAGCTCCAGCTTGCTCGAGGTCAGGGAACTCGAGGCACACTAGCTTAGGGAGGCTAGAGTCTTGCTAGCGCCGAGGTCTACGAGCAAGTTGCAGGTCCTTACAAAGTCGGATGCCTCCTCTCTCGCTGTTGAGGATGACTCCATCAACCTTGTGGAAGACTCCATACGAGTGCCGCCTAGCCTTGGTGACGACCCTAATGAGTCGGCTAACCTTATAGGCAGTTCAAATGATGACCTGCTCTCTCCTCGCTCGTCGCCGGAGGCCCACCCGACTAGCACGAAGATTGAGACCATTCAAGACAAGCTGAGGGCTCTATCCCCAGCCCCATCTCCTCCTCCATCCTGTGCGGTACCGCCTCGTTCTCGACGCAAGCCCGCGAAGTGGAGGTAACCCTTGGTCCTTCTCTTACTTGTTTTTATGTACATAGGGTGTTGGAATGTTAAGGGCCTTGTTGACCCCATTAGACAAGCGGAGGTCTGTAGACTTGTTTTTTCAAATTATTTGTGATTAGTTGGTTTATTGGAAACGAAGGTGTCGCGGACTTTCTATAATTCCATTTCTGCGAGACTGTTGAGGGACTGGTGCTGGCTTGCCAACTATCAGTTCTCCCTTAGGGGTAGGATTTGGATTGGTTGGGACCCCTCGTGGATTAGCTTTGAAGTTTTAGCGATATCTACGCAAGCAGCTCATGGGATTCTTAAGTTATTGGACTCGGGGTGACCTGCTCTGTTTCAATTGCTTATGGGGAGCACACTTTTACTCTCCAACAACAGCTTTAGAGGGATATTATCTCTAGAAGTAGTGCCTTCCAGAATTCACCTTGGATAGTGATGAGGGATTTCAATGCTATTAAGGATCCCTCTGATAGGGTTGGGGGTTCTGATGCTTGGATCCCATGCTTCGATGATTTCGATCAGTGCTTGGTGCAATCGGAACTTGAAGACCTTAGGTATGTTGATTTCAGGCACACATGGACAACTTCCTCAGGATCTTCTAGGAAGGCTAGGAAGATTGATAGAATCTTTGTGAACTCTAGGTGGTGCCTGGATTTCTCTTAATATGAAGCCTCCTTTCTAGCGCTAGGTATTTCGAATCACACATCTATGGTGGTTAAAGTGTTGAACCCGATTCTTCTTAGGAAACCGTTCAAGTTCTTTGATTTCTGGATGAAGCATCCACAGTTCAATGCAATTGTTACTCAAATCTGGGAGGACCCGGGGGAAGGGATTCATATGTTTAGGCTTGTTCGCAAGCTTAAAGCACTCAAGTATCGTTTCAACCAGCTTAATAAAGATTCCTTCTCTAATATCTCTGCTAGGACGTCATAAGCAAGGGTCGCCTTAGAGAGCACGCAAGCCGACCTTCAGAGGGATCCTTTCTCAGCTGATCTTGCTAAATTGGAAAAGGACAAGCGAAGTATCTTTGCTGACCTTCGGGCTAGTAATGAGCGATTCTTCATACATAAATCAAGAATTAGGTGGGTTGAAGAAGGAGATCGCAACACCAAATTCTTTCATTAGTATATAAACAAGAGACAACTTCGGAATAGAGTTATTTCTGTTTTGGATTTCTCTGGTAACCAAATTACTGAACCGCACCTGGTTCAACAGCGCTTTGTAGAGCATTTCCAAGATCTCCCGTCACCGCGAGTGGAGGAAGAAGGGCCGCCCTTTGGGGAGATTCGGGATACCATCCAACATCCTCTTACGGACGACCAAGTTAGCTTTCTTGCTCAACCGGTCACTGTGCTGGAGATCTGGGATACATTTTTCTCTCTACCTAGGGGTAAGGCCCTTGGCTCAAATGGCTTCACGATTGAATTTTTTAAGGAGAATTGGGAGATGGTTGGACATTTGGTCACAGCAGCCGTGAGGGATTTCTTTGTCATGTGGAAGCTCTTGAGGGAGTTAAACACCACCATTCTGGTGCTTATGCCCAAAGTCCCCAATGCGACTTTTGTTGATGATTATAGGCCCATTGCCTACCGCAACACTATATATAAGTGTATCACAAAGTGTTGGCTAATCGAGTTGCGGCTATTTTAAATAATGGTGTTAGTCCGTCTCAGAGCGCTTTTGTAAAGGGCAGACGAATCAAACACAATATCTTGATGGCTCAAGAACTCTTTTCTAGTTTCCACCTTGAACCATACCTTCCTAAGTGCGCAATTAAGGTTGATTTCAGAAAAGCTTATGACACAGTTGATTGGGGTTTACTTGAGAGAGTTCTGCTTGCTTTTGGCTTTACCGACTTCGTGACTAGGCTTATTATGACATGCGTGTGCACGCCCATGTTTTCCATTGCTCTAAATGGGGAACTTCATGGTTACTTTGCAAGTGGGCACGGCCTGCGCCAAGGTGATCCTATTTCTCCCTATCTTTTTACTTTGGTTATGGAGGTCTTATCTAGAATTCTGATGAGGTCCTCTTCCAAGCCAGAGTTTAAGTTCTTCTAGCGATGCAAGATGACGAATCTCTCGCATCATTTCTTTGCAGACAATGTCTTCCTGTTTAGTGAGGCGGACCTGACCTCGGTAAGTCTCCTCAAAGAGGGCCTCCAGCTCTTCTTGGCTTGGAGTGGTTTGTGCCCAAACCCTTCCAAGAGTGAAATCTTTATGGCTGGTGGATCGCCTGCTTTAAGGACTCAGATCCTCCTCGACCTCCGCTTCCAGGAAGGCAGTCTACTAGTACGATACTTGGGGGTTCCTATTATTACCTCCAGGCTTAACAAAGCGGACTGTTGTGTTCTTGTTAACCGTATAACTACAAGGGTAGAATCTTGGACTCATCGCTCTCTCTTTTGCTAGCCGGCTTCAGCTTATCAGGTTAGTCCTTCATGCTATCCAAGCCTACTAGGCGAGCGTTTTTTTTTTTTTAACCTATAGCCGTGTTGGAACATATTGAGAAAGTATTTAGGCAATTCCTATGGAAAAGCCCGAAACTAGGTAGAGCGGGTGCTAAGGTTGCCTGGGGTGAAGCGTGCCTTCCAAAAGAGGAAGGAGGCCTTGGCATCCGAAGGCTGCGGGATTGCAACAAGGCTGCTATGCTGAAGCATATCTGGCTCCTATTTTTAGACAATGAAGCCTTATGGTGCAAGTGGATTCATTCCACGTTTTTAAAATCAAGGAATTTTTGGGTTGCTAAAAAACCACCTTCTGTTCATGGGCTTGGAAAAAAATCATATCCTTCAGAAGCGAGGTCCGAAATGCCTTCTATTGGAGGATTGGGGACGGCCTCTCTACCTCCTTATGGTTTGACAACTGGCACCCTAGGGGCCCCCTGAACTTATTTTTTTTCGGACTCGTTCATCTACAATTCAAGGCTTTCTAGGCAAGCCACAGTGGTTGATCTCTTCTCTGATGTTGGGCAGCCTCTCAAGTTGGTGCTTGAGTTGTGGGATCATCCCCTCCCGAGCCTCTCTCAGAATTCGGATTGCTTTTACTGGAGGGAGAATTCGTCAAGACGTTTCACTGTTGCGATGGCTTGGGAGGCCTTTAGGCGAAAGAGGACTCAGGTCATTTGGCATATGTTCGCCTAGAACAACAAAATTACACCACGGTATCAAGTAAACCTTTGGCTTATGGCCAAGCGCAAGATGCCCACCTAGACGCTTTTATTGTTGCATGGCATGATAGATAGTGGTGCTTGTGCCTTCTGCAACAATGTACCAGATTCTATTGACCATCTATTTTTTGGGTGTTATGTCACGGCCGAGGTTGCCTTCTTTTGGGTGGCCAAATGCAATCTGCCTTGGCGTAACAGGTTGTGGGAGGACAATCTCCGTTGGGCCACCACCATGCTTGTGGGAAATGAGTTTTATAAGTGCATAGCTCATTTCTCCTTTAGAGCACTGTGTCATATTATTTGGAACAACAGGAATAACATTCTCTTTAGAGAACAGCCTCTTTCTGTCCTGGTTATAAAGAATCATCTCTTTAAAGTGGTTAGAGATAAGGCGATCACTTTTAGGAATATCGAGGATAACTTCAGGAATAGTAGGTTGGAGTGGAGCTGGGGCATTGACCGGTCCATCTTTTCTGGGGATCGTTAGTTCCCTTCCTTTCAGCTGGTGCGACTTGTTTAAGGCCTTTGGTGCAGCGGCTCCTGCTGCTTCCTGAGGATGGTTCTCTCCCTACCTGAATGCGTTTTTGTATCTATTTGCCGGTTGTTCATGCCATGCCTTTTCTTTATGGTTGTTAGTGGGTTGCCACGACCGTGGCTTTTACATCCCAGCATCCTTCCACTCATTATGATCTATTGTTTTAAGTGTGGATTTTGATGCCATGATCTTTTTGTTCAATTGATCTTTGCTCAATATATTTATTACCTTTCACCAAAAAAAAAGAAGAAGAGTTTCATGATGAACCCATTTATGACCCATGTATCATTGGAGTTACACACAACCCATACACAACCCAAACCCATTAACAATCCAATTATAAAAACTTAACTAAACCATATATGACCCATCTCATTGTAGATGGGTTCAACCTATTTTGACACCTCTAGTCTCTGCATTTTGACTCTCTTACTGCAGTTTTTTTTACGACACCGCTGCTGTTCATCACCTGTTACACCCCTTGAGGATTAATTGACGAGTAGTCACTTGCCGCTCCCAAATCAGCTTCAGCATGACCTAACTCTTCAACGGCCATCCACGGTGATTTCCTGGAGAGGTCCTGCATGTTAGTAATTAAACAAAATTTATAAATGTTGTCAATCAGTTGCCTACTTGTCGATGCACAAGTTTAACATTGATGTTTGTTCAGATTCTAAGACAGATGCACGTGTTAAGAAGAGTCTTTATTGTACTGTTGTTTTCAACAATCTGTTCGTATTTCTATATCTTGATCAATTGTGTTCTAGGTCTAGTTTCATATTTTATAAATTCTCGAGAATTTATTTCCTTGGAATGATAGGTATATCTATGAGTTATTTAAGTAAAAGAGTCATATAAAGGCAAGCCTTGTAATCATTTATGAAAAGGCGCACAACATGATAATATCGAGGAAATCGGAACTACATCTGTTCAACTTAGCATTCAAGTGTCTTACTTAACTCATTCTTTTTGCAGAAGCAGCAACTAGAACAAGTCACCATGAAAATTCTTGAAAAGAACAGAATAATTTTTGCTTAAAAGAAAATTAAATAGATGATTTGGAGTTTCAAACAAGATTTACATCAACAGAGAGATCGAGAAATTTGGTGATCATATTTATACTTTAGTGATGCGATCACACTTTAATTAAATAGATGATTTGGAGTTTCACACTCGACTAGGTTAAGGGAGTTTCAGCGTTCCCTAATTACCGAGGACAAAGATGGTTTGGTTTTCTCGACAGAACGATTCCGATTCCGTCAAACGAGCGAAAGGCACGGCTTTGGAGGAAATGCAACCAATTTGTCCAAAAATGGATCGGGAATTGCATCGCCCTTGAAGTTATAGCTGGACTTCCCCCGACAAAAGATTCATAAAAAATGTGAGAAAACTTCAGAGAAATGGATGGAAAACTAGATTGAGTAAAAAATTTCTCATTAACTCAACAAATCTCAGAGTTGAAACAAGGCCACATGACCGTCACCTTGGTTTACAACAAACTTTCTACTTTATGGAATGAATTAGTGCAATAAGTAAACACTCAATGAAAATAAAAGGCAAGCTATTCTAAGGACAATAAAAGAAAACCCGCAACTTGTCAGGTATTATTTACCATCTCGAAAACCCGAGACATGATTGGGTATTACAAAATAAGACTAGATTAGACATCAGTCTTTGTCATCATCAAGAACTTCAGCTGCCTCTTTCATGGGCCACGTCGCATGGCCACCATTAGTGGCGTCGGTTTCAAATTGTTCCATAAATTCACATCATATGCAATCACTCAAATCAAACAATCAATGAAGCTCATTCTAGCTAATCAATAAGGCTAGTCTTTGATTCCTATACATTTCGACCATTGCGACCTCCTATCGACTAAGATTCATTGATTAATGATTAAAAAAATTGGCCATCGTTTGCATTCATATAACAATGGCCAATATCAATTAACCCCTAATTCGGTTCTAATCAAAACCCCAATAAGCTATCTATTGAGCATGTGTTGCACCTATTCATTCATCTAACAAAGAAGAACATAAGCATCAAATTTAGCAAGAATTCAGGTCATCTGACCTTAGGTGAAGCGATCCAAAGAAGGGCCACTTATTCAATTTTATCTTAAAATCTGACTGATTATGCTTTGGCCCGTCTAACCTACCATACGAAGTCCAATTAAAATGTTTCCAGCATCAACATAAAGCTGAATATGTCCCTTTTAAGTTCATGAAGACCACTTGACCCAGTTCTAAACCGACAGACCCGAAATTGAATGAAAATACCTGGCTGTCCAGACATGGGTTTTGACCCGCAAGTTCAAAAATTCGGAAAAATATCTAGAAAACTCAGAATCCCACCTAATTTTATAGAGTGTTAGTTCAGTCTATTATTAACAGCTTCCGTGTTTTGAACTTTTGCAAACAAGCCCTTTAACTATGTGATATTTCAATAATTTCCTAGGGACTCGATTGAAAACAGTCATGGATCGTGAAATTTAACATAATTGGGAGTTAGACGAATAGTCCAGAAAATGCTAGAGTGCCTAAAAGCATTGACAGTAAACGGAACGAACGACCCTGCATTCAGAGCATTTTCTTAAAATGCATATATGTTCTATGGATAAACATCACTTTTCAAGTTTGATTCATTAGGAGAGGAGACTAACCTAGAAATAGTAAACTGAATAGGTAACACCATAATCTCTAGATTACGAGAACCAACATAACAGGCAATTAAATGAAGAGGCTAGAAAATGATCGAGAATTGAAAAGGCAACCCCACATTAGCAGTAAGACATTGATAAAATTGCCCATTCAATTTTTCACAAATAGATATCACTTGCAAAATATATCATTTCGACCTTACAAAAATGCCTCGCGTCATAACAATTAATCACCACAAGGTAAGGTGGAGACAAAATCGCCTAAGAACCCAGATTTGTTACCAAAACAAGTCAAAAAGATAATGACCAGATCCACTATTCCTCCGATGCACATGATGAGCTACTCTGATAGGATTAAAAAAATAACTTCCAAATAAAGCGCTAAGAATCCTTAATAAATGGCCAGAATTCTTGAGGACATTCCGTCTTCGCTTGGAGGTCATAGGCTCGTGTCTAGAAGTCCTGAGGACATTCTGAGTTCTCCATCCAAAAGAATATGTAGGCTGGACGTTGTCACTGCTTCTCCTCCAGCAAAGAAGTTCATTGAGGATTCGCCTTCCGTCAACGGGTGAAGGCCCGACATAGCAATCGAGCTCTGTCAGCCTGACGGAGCCATTATAGGCTCGGTCGTGCTGACATTGCTCCACTAAGCTTTCCCCCTCGTTGAACTTCTTTTCTGGCGGAGAGGCAATGGCAATATCCGAGAAGTCTCCTACACGTTCTTTTAGATGGAGAGGATGGAATGTCCTCGGGACTTCTTCTAGACACCGGAGCCTATGGCCCTCAAATGAAGAACATCAAGTTCTCCACATCAGCGTGCAGCTTGCAAAATCGGTCTTCATTCGAACCAATAGATGGGAACGACGATGATGCCATTGAGGAGGATGAATACGCCATCGAACTTGGAGAATGCTCCATCACCGCTTCGTGATACAACCTTCCTCTGTAGGCGGCGAGATCAGCATAGTACACAGGCGTGACTAGAGACACTGGTTTGGTGCATCGAGCAAAGGTAAAGCATAAGCTGTAAATCAACTTCTCCAAGTCGTCAGAGCTAAACTTGTGCTCGTCCCAGAGGACATGGTAATGGGTTGGCTTGCTTGTCCCGAGGCCGCCGTAGTGGCTGCACAGATAGAAGTCAAATTCAAAAGGATGCACAACTGTTGTGTCCACGACTGTCCCCGGTGGCACGTTCCCTGTGGGACCCCCATCGATGTCCCTCTCTGGGAAAAGACGAGTTTGGTGGCGCTTCTGTGCCACAACGATCGTGATGGTCGGCCTGTAATCTTTCTCATAGAAAGCCTTCTTCAAATCCTGCAATTCTTCGTTCAGAACCATATCGAATTGGCTTTCACTCACACCATCGCGGAACAATACGAGTTTCCCGGGCCTAACTCGATTCAAACGAGCGTATGTCTCGACCAGCTCAAGACACATCTCCCCGATGTTGATAATTCTCTCTTGTCGGCGGAGCTGAGGTCGCACTCTTGCAGCATAGCGATTGGCAGCGGGCCAGTTGACGGTACCAACAATGGCAGCAAATGACGGACTATTTGTGTTGCGAGATGTGGGATGGTTGACATCGGCACCAAGGAACATCACATGTCCCTTGCTGTCGATATGCGGGAATCGATTGAATAACTCCACATTGCTGCCCCCAAGCTTGGCATTGATCTTGAGGGCCAAATTAGCGAGATACTGATCGTTCGCTTTATTGGCTTGCGTGGATAGGCAACACTGAGTAACTAACCCGACTCGTGTCTCGCAGATCCATTTGAGGTTCTTGTAGCCGATGTCCCTTCTAGACATGATGCAAAGAAGGAATTGAGGACGCCGTCTCCCAACTCTGCAAGCACGGTCATTGACATCCTCTAGCAGCTCGGTCAATCTAGCCACATTGGAGAACATGCTCATTGTGGCATCTTGATAAAAGAGCGGTTCTTCCATGCGAATCCCCAAGTTTCTGCATCGGCTTATAAGCTTCTGGATGAACAGCTTATAGTTAAGCCGATTCCGGTCCGACGTGCTGAAATCAACGATGACCCATCTTTCGATTGGCTTCCCATCTATGACCGATTTCCCCATTAGATTCCAATGGCATTTCTCTTTATCAACTTCTATCTTGATCACCTTGCCATTGGAAGTCGCAAGCTTTAGCTCGGGAGGTCCGATTACACGTCCAACCACTTTCGCCATGTTCACGTCGACTTTGATGCCAAAGTTTTGGCCGACGTCTCTGCAGCAAGGTAAGGAACATTTTTAAAAAAACACGACAAAATCAAAGACAAAAAAGGAAGTCATAATAGTCTGGTGCTTACTGCTATATACTCTTATACCATGTTTGTCGATCAAATGCTATTTAAATCATATAGTCTATGCCTTTTTATGAGACCATTTCACCAACAAAGAAAATAGAATCCCAAATAATATGTTGTCTATTTGAACATATTCCTTAGGACAGTATAATTGAAAAGGCATATCACCTGCGCATAGCACCAGTATTGCCGGGGAAAAAAAGAAACAAGAGCATACATAAATCAAATGTTAATTGACTACTGTACAAAAGGATGAAGAAGCCTCATGTGCATAACCGCATTATTTTTTTGATCTGCAGGTCAAGTTGTGATAGAAGCAACGACACAATCAGAGCACACGACGAGTGTTACATACCCGCAAGGTCCGTTGTTCAACCTTATCGTGTCGTAAATGTACTTCTTTCTGATATGCGGTGGAGGCAAGGAGAGTTTCTTCAGCACGAAGGCAGCGTCTCTGTCCAAATTCTCCTTTGGGTATCTCTGCCCCTCGACCAACACGCAGAACTCCATCGGCATGTAATTTTTCTTGCCGTTCTTGCTGAAATCCAGGCAAGGAATGTCCTTATACTTAATCTCAATTTTATACTTCTCCCAGAAGTAGTTCACCAGCTTGATCTTCTTCATCTTGCCCTCGGAGATCTCGCAGCTGAAAGATATCGAGCGTGTGGTGTCATTGGTTAACCCAACCACCGTATACTTCTGTTTGGTCCTGCGGTGGGTCACAGTGACCTTCACCCCCTCCAACACCTGCTCGACTTCCCTCCTATACCGTGCAAACTGGCTGATGCTGAACCCACGTATGTTCTCCTTGAGGAAATCAATAACTGGCATCCTCTTTCGGAAGGCCATGACCGAGTAATCGAGAGCCAACGCGAGGCCCTGGGAGGTCAACTTCAAGCTGTGTTGGAATCCCCTGAACGCCGCGACGCCACACTTGAGGTCATCTTCCTCACGATACTCGAGAGGATAGAAGTGCCGGCCCATCGAGAGCATGTGCCTGACGGGGTTCTCCTTCATCACCACATCCATGCCTTGCAATATGTCACGCGGGATGGACAGCAAGTTCCCAGCCAAGTAGTCCTTTAACTTATAGAGATTGAACTCCTTCACGAGGGTAATGGCGCATCGGAATGAGTCTTCGTTGTCTTCCCCGGAAAATATTTTCACGTCGTACGTCCCGCAAGGCAGTGGGATTGCACTAAAGATGTTCTTCTCACCATCGTAAGCAGTCATGGATAAAGGAAACTGCATACGATTGTCAGAGAATAACTTCTCCTTGATTTGAGATAAAGTGGCTTTTGATAGCCTCGCGGGATAGCTGTGCCTCATCGGCATCTCGGGCTTGATGTCAATATTGTAGTGCCTTATAATGGTTTCAGAATTGAATGTGACGGGAAAGTTGTTGACAAGAAGCCTGACGTGCCGGGCAGCCAACGAGCCACCTTTGTCCGGGCGTCTAATGGGGTAAATCTTATCCCCATTTCTTGGGGAAACCAGGTTAAACTCCGACGCTTGGTGAAACTCTGGCTGTACAGCGACAGACTCGAAATCTGTTAAGAAAATATAAATACATCAATTGTTTCAGTCACTTTGTTAGAAACACCCCATGTGGTTGCACTTATTATTTTTTTATACTATTTTTTTTAGTACTTTCGGGTTGTAGAACTAAAAAAAATGCGAATATAAAACATCAACAGCTGTACATCATTGTGTAGATTAGCATCCAGGAAAAGACAATAAAACCCGTGACTCCTTTTTTAATGGCTACGACTTCTGACATTTAACTATTATAACACCGGCCAAGATTAAAATGCGTCATGCACCTGATCGGGAGAAAAAGCTAAATGAAAATTGTAGGTGTTAAACATTATAACTAATTTGTGAATTGAATGGAAAATGACATGATTCATATGCAAAGATCCTTCTTCTATAAACAAATTGAAAGAAACTTGCAAAAAGAAAGCGTTTCTAACGTCGCTCTAAAAATGCAATAGAAAAACTCAAGTTTCAAGCCATTTGGACTACCCCTCTTCCCAAGTCAAATCAATCAATATTCAATAGGTATGGCACCGTGAGGACAATGTCAACGAGACGAAATTATACGTACCAGCTATAGGCTCGGGAGTTGGATAGAGTGATGCATCATTTCCAAAATGATGAGTGTTAGTATCAGCAGGTGATCGACCCCTGTCTCTACGATGAGATTCTCGGAAAGTGCCTCGCTCCTCTCCATGACCACCCCTTGGACGTCGGTGGTCTAGTTCATAGTCATGGTGGTGACGACGCCGATCTCTATTCCGGTTTCTCTCTTCCCTCCTATGATGCCTATCACGTTCTCTCCATTGGTTTCCATGTCTATCCATGACCGGGTCAGGAACGATTATACGATTTGAGGACGGAATGCTTTTACGACCAAAGAGACACGACTGTATGTCGGGAATGAAAAGAGAGGGAGATGAAGAAAGACAAGTGATGAACCAGTACAAAAGAGAGAGGTCTCCAATGCTAGGAATTTTAGCCGCGGTGCGAGCAGGAGAGGTTAAGCGGCTTTAAAGAAACTGGCCAAGACAATTATGGAATAATGGATGAGTATGTTGGTGTGCTTTTGTTAAATCTTGAAGATCTTGCCGTGTTCGCATCCGTCATTTTTTTTTTTTTTTTGGTTGCCCACGGCACAGTTTGTGTTGTAACAGCACCGTCATTTTCATGCAATAACGGTGCAAGGAGAACCATTGATGTTCATGCTAGCACAAGCTGAGCTCCACTTATTATTTTTATTTTTTCAAGTATAAAGGACAGTAAAAAATTAGTGGGTCTTCTTGCTCCGTCAGTCCATTAAAAGTCATGGAGTCGTCAGTTTAGCATTTCTCAAAAAGGATATCATGTTGGATCGACACCCTGAAAAATGGAAATGAAAGCAAATGTCAAACTCAGAAATGTTGTTATTACGTTGCCGATTAATATATTATCCAAAACAGGGCAAGTACATTTATTGGAGATACCAGCTTGAGGCTCTAAAGATTGGAAAGAAGGATCCAGGACCAAAAACAATAGAGGAGAGAGATGGGATGAATCTACCGAACAGAGAGAAACTGGGGATGTCTCATAAAAGGCATACCAAGGATGGACGTTTTCTTTGGATTTTCTTTCCTTCTAAGATATCTTGCCTTCTTATGTCATGCCTTGTTGGTTGAGAGGAACAGGAAATTTGGAAATAAAACAGAAAATAATCTGAATAAAAGACGAGAAATTAGTAGTCTAATTAATCTCCAATTCACCGTATTTGGTAACTCCTCGAAATAGAATGTAAGATCTGGGATATGATTGCCAGTTGCTATAATTCTAAATCGATGTATAAACATATCGAAAATAAAATTAACATATCGAATTTTCTATTATATGAAAACATACATGGGGAAGCGTTGGTTATCGGTTTATTTATGGAGTTGTCATGATTGTTAGATTCAATTCATCCATTCTTATCCATTGCACTAATTTTCATGACTTTTTTTTTTTGTCGTTTAGAAAAGTAATTCCCAAAATAGATCTCTCCCAATTCTATTTCCCGAACTAGAGTTCTTATTATTAACTAATCCTTAAATAAACTAGTCTTCACCATTTTCATGCTCATCACTTTTACCTCTCTCGCCAAATTATTAAACTTTCTAATATTTTACAAAGTCTTCCATAATCAAAACCCGAGGAGTATGTTGCACCCAATCAACAATTAATTTTTAATTTATTGATTGGATGCTCCACAAATTTGATCTCTCTCTGAGTTTGAACTACAATATTAATAAAAAATATTCTCAATTGCATTATAAAGTTATATAACCTATTCTGATTTTTTTTTCAGAAGTATGATGACACAAATCAGTTTAATTTAAATTGACTCAAATTAACATATTCTATCAGTAAATTAAATTTCATAATTAGAAGTGTGGAATTCATTTCTTATTATGTTTAAATTTATAAATGGATGACAACAGAAAAAAATATGACGATTAAATTTACAGAGGGAAAGAAACCATATATATCGGGAGTTAAAATATAAATCACTGTTTAGGCAAGTTAAGTAGAATATAAAAACTAAATAACTAATGATATATCTTATCAATAAAAGAAACCTTGTATAATTTTAAGTATGACTTTATTTTCATTCAAAAGAAAAGTTGATGATGAAAATTTATCATGAAAGAGAGTGTTCATGAACAATGACAATAGTACAGAACATTTAAAAACGAAAACAATGGTAAACCTCTATTTCTTGATAAATCTACATTACCAACTTGTTGACACTTAAATTTTGACGACCCATTTAGGTATTCATTGCATAGTAATTTTGGGATTGACTCCAACCTCTAAACAAAAATATTAGTTAACTTGCATCTAGATATAAGAAGTACTTACATTAATAGCATTATGTCCACATAAATTGTATTTGAACTCGAGTTAAATGGACTGTTACAAGGGGGTTCTGAGTTTAATCGTATGCGGTCAAGCCTACGGCCAAAAATATCACATGTATGTTAAGCGACAAGAATCGTGGAACTTGAGACCACGCGCACTAAAAATTCTTTAGCATTGCTAATATAGTTCCCACACATAATATATTCACCAATATTTCGTTCCAAAGAAAATCACATGACTGGAAGTAAACCAAGAATTATATTCTCACAACCTAGAAACGGAAAAAGTAATAAGGAAAATGATGGTATATTTGAGGTTTCCACAAGAGGATACAAGATGTTTTTCTCGGGAGACCAAGCCATCGCACCTATTAGAAGAGACTTATATCAGACAAATGGAGCTCTCTTTTTCCTGGGAACATGACACAAAAATGGCACCCTAATACCTAGTATATTGTTGGAAGGAGAATTTTTTTTTTTATCTATTAAGATTGCAATTGATAGGGCAGATCATAGATATAGAATATTTTAGGAAAAATAATATTGTGCATATATTCTTTTTCTTCTTTTTCTCCTCTCTTGTATTACAAATACCGACACTTCTTGTACATTTAGTAATACAGAAAATACACAAAACCTTTTTCTCCATTGTTCTGCATTTCCTTACATAGTATTAAAGCTTTGTCATATCCTTATGCTGACACCTGGTAAGCAAAAAATTATTTTCCTTTATTTTCTTTATCGGTGGGTCTACCATGTAATTTCCAGCATGTCTCAATGGTATGGTGAGGACGCCAACAATATTCACAATATTTACCTTTAAATTTGTAGTTGTGGCTTCCTCCCTTCTGTGATGACGTGGCATTATAATGACCACCGGATTCAGGCCCATACGAGATAAAATGAGAGCCATCAGATCCGCGATTTCTCCTTTGATCTACACCGTCCGATTGGATTAAATTTGGGCTGTCAGATTCGCGCCCTTGCTTATCTCGACCGTCAGCTCTACCGAACGAATAGGAGCCATTGGAATCCAGTCTTTTGATCTTGGCCGTCCATTCGAGAAGCCCTAAAATTAGGGTTCCATTTGTGATCATCATTTTTCCCGAAGGAGCTAGGGTTCCCTCCCAAATTTGGGGCTCGCGCGCGCGAAGGCCGTTGTGAGAACACCCGGAAAACTTTGTTGGCGCAGCGAGCCATACTTTCTCCCCCTTTTTCGGTTCCGGCGGCGGCCATTCGTTGATTCTCATCCTGAACAGCGAGCTGGAAGATGCGGCCGAGTGGCGGAACAATCCCCATGGCTAAAATCTGGGTACGAAAAGGTATGTAGCTCTCGTTTAGGGCTAATAGGAATCTTGTCACTTTCTCGCGATCTTTGATCGCTCGATACTGCTTGAGTGTGGACTCCGGTCCTTCAAGCTATTCCTCGGCCGACTCAAGCTCGTTCCAGAGTGCCGAGCCGGTTGAAACAGGCGGTAACCAAGAGGTTCCCTTGTTTCAACTCGGCGAGGGAACCTTCACCCTGTCAAGCTTCCCGTACATTTCCTTTATGTTATTCCACATTAATCTCGCGTCTTCAGTCGAAGGAAGCCCAGCTGTGACCTCTGGCGACACATAATTTCCTATCAACGTGCGTACTAATTGATTGCATTTGCGCCAATGGCGCTGCAGGCATTCATCGATCGGAAAGGGGACGGATTCGTCAAGGAATCTGTCCTTATCTTTGGTTACAAGAGCTCACCAAAAATCCCTCGCCCATGCTGAGTAGTGATCTGGTCCGGTGAGTTGAAGAGTGATGAGTCGCAGTTCCGGGCCGTCGGCTAATGATGTGTACAGGGCATCTCCGAGTTTTAGACGGTCGGCGATGGGTGGAAGAACGAGCGGCGCAAACCCGGGTGGGAAGCTCGGGTAGGGATTCATTCCTGACCCACCCAGATTGGATTCGGGTTCTCCATTTGAGTTGTAGCTGGCCCATTGTTGGTTTGGTCCGGCGACCCATGGTCCTTGAACTGGGAACCATGGCGCATACAACCACAAAGTTGGAGTAGGAAGTTGCTCGATGGTTGGAGTAGGAAGTTGTCCGGTGACTGGAACGAACGCAGATTGGTTGGACGACTCCTCTGTTGTGTTTTTGGGTTGATCCGGTTTTGGATTTCTGAGTTGTTGGAGTTTTGCATATTGAATTCCTCTTTTCAATGTGTTGTCTTTGTTCTAGATGGAGATTTGCAGCAAGAAAAAACAAAAGACAATTGGAGGCACTTGCAAATGCAGCTTTTCAACACTCGAAGCATGATTATGCATTATTCACATGGACCAAAGGTACTTCATCAATCTACCTATTGATTTATGTTGATGATATACTTATCATGGGAAATGATGATGTTACAATTCTAAAGTTCAAAGAATACTTGCATTCGGCTTTCCATATCAAAGACTTGGGTCCTCCAAAATATTTTCTCGGTATCGAAATAGCTCGATCCGGTGAGGGAATTTGTCTCGATCGCGAAAATTCGTCTTGAAATCATATCGATGCTTTGATTATCGGGATGCAAACTAGCTGCTATGCCTATTGAGCAGAATATCAAATTGACAACATATGAATATGATGTAACTTCTTCCTCTCCAAATGAATATTCACCGCTCAAGGATCCATCCGGATACCAACGACTTGTTGGCAAATTAATCTATCTTACCATGACCAGGCTCCGATATATGCTATGCGGTACAAATACTTAGTCAATTTATGCACAACCCGAAGCAATCACATATGAATGCAGCGCTAAGGTTGTAAAGTACTTGAAGGGATGCCCAAGACTTGGAATTCTACTATCTCGAGATTGCAACATGAAGATGACAGCATATTGTGACACAAATTATGCTACTTGTCCCATGACAAGAAGATCCATCACTGGCTTTTGCATCAAGCTAGGAAAATCTTTGATTTCATGGAAAACGAAGAAACAGTCAACAGTTTCATTGTCATCAATAGAATCGAAATATCGAGCCATGGCAAAAACTGCTTTGCGAGATAGTTTGGATACGAGGACTGCTTTCAGATCTTGGTGTGCAAGTCAACGGAGCAAGTGAATTGTTTTGTGATAATGATGCTGCGCTAAAATTGGCAGCGAATCCAGTTTTCCACGAGAGAACAAAGCATATTGAGGTTGATTGTCATTTTACTCAAGAAAAAATTCAACAAGGCATCGTTACAACTTGAGGAATTGGAACTGTAGAACAGCCAGCAAATATTTTCACTAAGCCATTATGCCGGAGACAGCATAGATATTTGTTGAACAAGCTTGGCGCCTTTGACATTTATAGGCCGCTAGCTTGAGGGGGAGTGTTGGAAGGAGAATTTGTTTTTTTATCTATTAAGATTGCAATTGATAGGGCAAATCATAGACATAAAATATTTTAGGAAAAACAATATTGTGCATATATTCTTTTTCTTCTTTTTCTCCTCTCTTGTATTACAAATACTGACACTTCTTGTACATTTAGTAATACAGAAAATACACAGAACCTTTTTCTCCATTATTCTGCATTTCCTTACACATACAAAGGGATAATACAAAGACAGCTAAAGAAAAATTTTCCTCACAACTACAAATCTGCGTGGTCTCTACTAAACCTACAAAATGGGTTGGTTGGGTCGGATTTAAATCTAGTCAGAAATGTTTCAACTCAAATTGACTTAATAACCAATTTACAACCCATTTATTAACAATGTAGATTTATTGATCCATACCGACCCAACCCATCCCATATTATAAAACACTTCCATATTTAGTCAAATCTGGAAAAAAAAACTTGTTTCTTATTTATTTAAAAAAAAATATTGTTCTAAAACTTCCATACAATTACAAATTTAATTGATAAATTTTATAATTTTTTTTTTAAAGTGAGACTCCATTTATTTCATGAAAATTTTAGTAATTATGAAAATGATAATATTTTTTTATGTTTGATTGAAACTTGCAAATGAATTAGAAATTATTTTTTGACTAGTATAGAAAATCTTATTTGATTTTTTGTGCACTTCTTTCAAGTATTTTTATTTTTATTTTTTAATATAGAATTTTTAATTATTTTTTTTTTTTTTTTCTTTTTCCTCCTTCTTTCGATTGATCGCCATGACCGACAACAGGCGAGCTCAAGCCTTGCCACGGTCGACAAGGTTCGAGCTTGCCCAATTCCAACAACACCTCACCAAATCTAGTGAGGTCAAGCTCGCCCCAATGGCTGTGAGCTCAAGTGTCGCCAAATCGAGGAGGCTTGAGCCTCAACTTAGCCCACCGCAAGCTCGAGCTTGCTCGAGGTCAGGGAACTCGAGGCACACTAGCTTAGGGAGGCTAGAGTCTTGCTAACGCCGAGGTCTACGAGCTCAACCTCAACAAATTTGGCGCGCTCGAGCTTGCCCGAGGCCAGTGAGGCATCGACCTCACCCGATCAGTGAGCTTAAGGCTTGCCAGTGCGTTTGGCAACTAGGCAAGGGCTTTCTAGCCCTCAATCACCATCGATGAGGACTTTGCTTACCTCGCTCGGGACCGGCAAGGGCCCTGCGGCGAGGGTTGGCCATCAAACTTCATAGGGAAAAAAATTAAAAGAAATAAAGAAATAAAATTACATAAAATTATTAAAAAATTAAAAAATTTTAAAGAAAGAAAATGTCTAAAAATTGCTCGAAAAGATTATATCTCATTAATAGGTTGACTCAATTAATAACTTTTTTAAGTTAAGTGGATTGTAAATGAGTTTAAAGGAATATTGCAATTTCCTTTACGAGTCTCTCTCTCGACCGCCCGTAGGGAACTCAAGGGAGGCGGCCGCCATCGCTAGAGCCCCTCCGGCCGTCGGTCGCAGCTCGCCGACCCGAGCTCGGTTCTACCTCTACCGTCACCTTCCTCGTGAGTCCCCGGTCGTGACTTTGTCGTCCACAAGCCTCCGCCTTGTTCCCCCCCACCAAAGCCTCGGTCGCCGGTGGAGACTGTCGGGTCTTGGCTCAGATCTGCCTCCGTCGTCGCCTCCCCGAGAGTCCCACCGATCGCGGCTATGTAGCCCCGAGCCCTCCGCCTGTGCCCCCCAAGAGCCTCGCCCGCCAGTTGTGACTGCCGGGTCCCAAGCTCCGATCTGCCACCACCATCGCCTCCCCGAGCGTCCCACCGAACGCGGCTTTGCAGACTCGAGCTCAGATCTTCCTTCGCCTCCCCCTCAAACTCGCCCAACGGTCGCAACTGCCGGATCCCGAACCTAGACCTACCTTCACCGATGCCCCCGAGGCTCATGGCTTTCCCTCCGCCTCCGCCTCCCCCTAGGCCCCGCCCGCCGGTCGCGATAGCCGAGTCTTGAGGTCAGAGCTGCCTCCGTTGTTGCCTTCCCCGAGACCCACAACATTCCCTCCGCCTTCGCCTCCCCTAGAGCTCGGCCCGCCGGTCGTGACAGCTAGGCCTCGAGGTCTAATCCGCCTCAACTGTCGCCTCCCGCGAGTTCCCCACCGATCGTGCCCCTAAGTCCAGTGCCTCTGCCTTTGGTTTTGGATCTGCTGAGGTTAGATTTGCCTCCGCCATTGCCCCTCCGCGAGAGTCCCTCCGGTCGAGGCTACTATTCCTAGGCACGACGCTCCTGGTTTGCCTCTTGGTCGTGTTATTCTGTGGCTTCTTCGGGGGACCTGAGCTATACAGGTTAGCCTCGGTTGTTCCTCTTCTCTGATAGGCCTGCCTTTATTGCAATGTCCTCCTTGTAGTTGAGTTGGCGGGTTGTTTTAGGGCTGCTGGTGCAATATGGCCTCTATTTCTACTAGGTAGTTGCTATAGTTGATGAGGCCTGGTCTAATGCTGCTAAAGAGAGGGGGAAGAACCATGTTTCTCTAGTTTAATTAGCCAAGCCTTTTGTGCTCTCAGACAAAGGCCCTGCTGCTGCGTTGCGGGAAGACCAAGCCACCTCTAAGGCTCTAGGCCGCGTGGGTTGGTCCAAGGGTCGTAGTCGAAGGAAGTCGGCCTCTAAAAGACCTCAGGACTCGCAACATCAGCATAGATCGAAGCCTCCTCAAGCCCGTTCTTGGGCGAATGTCGCTTGCTTGGCTGCAAAAGGTTATGATATGTCGTATGTGCCTCCTTCGATCAAGGATGATGGCCCGATTTGTTCACCTTGCTGAAGAAGTCCTTAAGGCTGTGGATCCCAAGTGGCATGAATGCCTCGTCGGGTATTTTGTGGGGAGAAGACTTCCCTTTCAGCTCACGGAGCGTTCTTTGAAGAACACTTGAGGACCGAAGCTCGTGGAGGTCTTCACCAACGATCAAGGGTTTTTTTTTTCTTCCGTATCCCTGATCCAATTTTCCGAAGAAAGATATTGGAGGAAGGTCCCTTTACGGTGGCAAGGGTTCCACTAATCTTGCAACAGTGGAAGCCTCTTCTTGAGTTGAAGAGGGAGAAGCAATCCATGGTCTCGGTGTGGATTAGATTAAAAAACCTCCCTTTCGATCTATGGTCGGCTTCCGCGATAAGTGCCATTGCAAGCGCCCTTGGCAAACCTCTGTATGTGGATCAACGCACGGAGCAAATGCATATGATTTCTTTTGCTAGGGTTTGTGTTGAAATCCAAGCCAACCAACCGAGGACTCCTTTGGTGAAAGTGAAATTGAATGGGGGTGGTGCGCATTATTGCTATTCAATTTGAGTGGAAGCCGGTAGAATGTTTGAAGTGTGGTATGTTTGGTCACAATTGTGCTTATTCTCCAGCCACCTCAAAGCAAGTGGTCTCCTCGCCTCAAGGTCAAACCAAATCCTCCCCTTCCGTTACTCCCCGGTTGCCCGAACCAAATTCGATTGGGGTGGATGGCCTCGGTGACACCGACCAGGCTTGGAAACAAGTCGAGGGGAAGAAAAATATGCATCTCCCTCCTACGGAGATAGGCTCCGCCTCACCTATCATCTCCAATGATGAGGGGCGCTCCCTCAAGCTAAAGCATGCTACTCTGGGGTGGAGTTTGCCCTCTACATCAACTCGTAAGGCCCAGAGAGAGTTGCAGGTCCTTACAAAGTTGGATGCCTCCTCTCCCACCGTTGAGGATGACTTCATCAGCCCTATGGAAGACTCCATACGAGTGCTGCCTAGCCCTAGTGATGACCCTAATGAGTCGGCCAACCTTATAGGTAGTTCAGATGATGACCTGCTCTCTCCTCGCTCGTCGCTGGAGGCCCACCCGACTAGCACGAAGATTGAGACCATTCAGGACAAGCTAATGGCTCTAGCCCCAGCCCCATCTCCTCCTCCATCCCGTGCGGTACCGCCTCGTTCTCAACGCAAGCCCACGAAGTGGAGGTAACCCTTGGTCCTTCTCTTACTTGTTTTTATGTACATAGGGTGTTGGAATGTTGGGGGCCTTGTTGACCCCATTAGACAAGCGGAGGTCTGTAAACTTGTTTTTTCAAATCATTTGTGATTAGTTGGTTTATTGGAAATGAAGGTGCCGCGGACTTTCTGTAATTCTAGTTCTGGGAGACTGTTGAAGGACTAGTGCTAGCTTGCCAACTATGAGTTCTCCCCTAGGGGTAGGATTTGGATTGGTTGGGACACCTCGCAGGTTAGCTTTGAAGTTTTAGCGAGATCTACTCAGGCAGTTCATGGGATTCTTAAGTTATTGGACTCGGGGATGACCTACTCTATTTCGATTGCTTATGGGGAGCACACTTTTACTCTCCAGCAATAGCTTTGGGGGGATATTATCTCTAGAAGTAGTGCCTTCCAGAATTCACCTTGGATAGTGATGGGGGATTTCAATGCTATTAAGGATCCCTCTAATAGGGTTGGAGGTTCTGATGCTTGGATCCCATGCTTCGATGATTTCGATCAGTGCTTGGTGCAATCGGAACTTGAAGACCTTAGGTATGTTGGTTTGAGGCACACATGGATAACTTCCTCAGTATCTTCTAGGATGGCTAAGAAGATTGATAAAGTCTTTGTGAACTCTAGGTGGTGCCTGGATTTCTCTTACTCTAAAACCTCCTTTCGAGCGCTAGGTATTTCGGATCACACACCTATGGTGGTTAAAGTGTTGAACCCAATTCTTCTTAGGAAACCGTTTAAGTTCTTTGATTTATGGATGAAGCATCCACAGTTCAATGCAATTGTTACTCATATCTGGAAGGACCCCGGGGAAGAGATTCATATGTTTAGGTTTGTTCGCAAGCTTAAAGCGCTCAAGTATCGTTTCAAGCAGCTTAATAAGGAATCATTCTCTAATATCTCTACTAGGACGTCAGAAGCAAGGGTCGCCTTAGAGAGCACGCAAGCCGACCTTTAAGAGGGATCCTTTCTCGGCCGATCTTGCTGAGTTGGAAAAGGACCAACAAAGTATCTTTGCTGACCTTCGGGCTAGTGAGGAGTCCTTCTTCAGACAGAAATCAAGAATCAAGTGGCTCAAAGAAGGACATCGCAACACCAAATTCTTCCATTAGTATATAAACAAGAGACAACTTCGGAATAGAGTTATTTCTGTTTTGGATTCCTCTAGTAACCAAATTACTGAACCACACCTGGTTTAGCAATGCTTTGTGGAGCATTTCCAAGATCTCCTAGCGCCGCGAGTGCAGCAAGAAGGGCCGCCCATTAGGGAGATTCGGGAGACCATCCAACATCCTCTTACGGACGACCATGTTAGCTTTCTTGCTCGACCGGTCACTGAGATGGAGATTCGAGATTCATTTTTCTCTCTACCTTGGGGTAAAGCCCTTGGCCCGAATGGCTTCACGATTGAATTCTTTAAGGAGAACTGGGAGACGGTGGGACATTTGGTCATAGCAGCAGTGAGGGATTTCTTCATCACGTGGAAGCTTTTGAGGGAGATAAACACCACCATTCTGGTGCTTATGCCCAAAGTCCCCAATGTGACTTATGTTGATGATTACAGGCCCATTGCCTACCGCAACACTATATATAAATGTATCACAAAAGTGTTGGCTATTCAAGTTGCGGCTATTCTAAAGAATGTTGTTAATCCGTCTCAGAGCGCTTTTGTAAAGGGCAGATGGATCAAAGACAATATCTTGATGGCTCAAGAACTCTTTTCTAGTTTCCACCTTGAACCATACCTTCCTAAGTGCACGATTAAGGTTGATTTCAGAAAAGCTTATGACATAGTTGATTGGGGTTTGCTTGAGAGAGTTCTGATTGCTTTTGGCTTTATTGACTTCGTGACTAGGCTTATTATGACATGTGTGCGCACGCCCATGTTTTCCATTGCTCTGAATGGGGAACTTCATGGTTACTTTGCAAGTGGGCGCGGCCTGCGCCAAGGTGATCCTATTTCTCTATACCTTTTTACTTTGGTTATGGAGGTCTTATCTAGAATTCTGATGAGGTCCTCTTCCAAGCCGCGGTTTAAGTTGTTCTAGCGATGCAAGATGACGAATCTCTCGCATCTTTTCTTTGCAGACGATGTCTTCCTATTTAATGAGGCGGGCCTGACTTTGGTAAGTCTCCTCAAAGAGGGCCTCCAGCTCTTCTTGGCTTGGAGTGGTTTGTGCCCAAACCCTTCCAAGAGCAAAATCTTTTTGGCTGGTGGATCGTTTGCTTTAAGGACTCAAATCCTCCTTGACCTCGGCTTCCAGGAAGGCAGTCTACCAATACGATACCTGGGGGTTCCTATTATTACCTCCAGGCTTAGCAAGGCGGACTGTTGTGTTCTTGTTAACCGTATTACTGCGAGGGTAGAATCTTGGACTCATCGCTCTCTCTTTTGATGGCCGGCTTCAGCTTATCAGGTCAGTCCTTCATGCTATCCAAGCCTACTGGGCGAGCTTTTTTTTTTTTTTTTTTTACCTATAGCCGTGTTGGAACAAATTGAGAAAGTATTTAGGCAATTCCTATGGAAAGGCCCGAAACTAGGTAGAGGGGGTGCTAAGGTTGCCTGGGGTGAAGTCTGCCTTCCAAAATAGGAAGGAGGCCTTGGCATCCGGAGGCTCCGGGATTGCAACAAGGCTGCTATGTTGAAGCATATTTGGCTCATATTTTTAGACAATGAAGCCTTATGGTGCAAGTGGATTCATTCCATGTTTTTAAAATCAAGGAATTTTTGGGTTGCTAAAAAACCCACCTTCTATTGATGGGCTTGGAAAAAAATCATATCCTTCAGAAGCGAGGTCCGAAATGTCTTCTATTGGAGGATTGGGGACGGCCTCTCTAACTCCTTATGGTTTGACAACTGGCACCCTACGGGCCCCCTGAACTTATTTTTTTTTCGGACTCATTCATCTACAATTCAGGGCTTTCTAGGGCCGGAGCAAGAAGACCCACTAAATGTTGCACCCGTGGAATATGTTGCACCCAATCAATAATTAATTTTTAATTTATTGATTGGTAGCTCCACAAATTTGATCTCTCTCTGAGTTTTAACTAAAATATTAATAAAAAATATTCTCAATTGCATTATAAAGTTATATAACCTATTCTGATTTTTTTTTTTTTTTATGATGACACAAATCAGCTTTAATTTAAATTGACTCAAATTAACATATTCTATTAGTAAATTAAATTTCATAATTAGAAGTGTGGAATTCATTTCTTATTATGTTTAAATTTATAAATGGATGACAACAGAAAAATATGACGATTAAATTTACAGAGGGAAAGAAACCATATATATCGGGAGTTAATATATAAATCAGTGTTCGGGCAAGTTAAGTAGAATATAAAAAATAAATAAATAATGATATATCTTATCAATAAAAGAAACCTTGTATAATTTTAAGTATGACTTTATTTTCATTCAAAAGAAAAGTTGATGACGAAAATTTATCATGAAAGAGAGTGTTCATCAACAATGACAATAGTACGGAACATTTATAAACGAAAACAACGGTAAACCTCTATTTCTTGATAAATCTACATTACCAACTTGTTGACACTTAAATATTCATTGCATAGAAATTTTGGGATTAAGTCCGACCTCTAAACAAAAATATTAGTTAACTTGTATCTAGATATAAGAAGTACTTACATCAATGGCATTAAGTCCACATAAATTGTACTTGAACTCGAGTTAAATGGACTGATACAAGGGGGTTCTGAGTTTAATAGTATCTGGTCAAGCCTACGGCCAAAAATATCACATGCATGTTAAGCAACAAGAATTGTGGAACTTGAGACCACTCGCACTAAAAATTCTTCAGCATTGCTAATATAGTTCCCACACATGATATATTCACCAATATTTCGTTCCAAAGAAAATCACAAGACTGGAAGGAAACCAAGAATTATATTCGGTCACAACCTGGAAACAGAAAAAGTAATAAAGAAAAGGATCGTATATTTGAGGCTTCCACAAGAGGATACAAGATGTTTTTCTCGGGAGCCCAAGCCATCCCACCTATCAGAAGACACTTATATCAGACAAAGGGAGCTCTCTTTTTCCTGGGAACATGACACGGAAAAAGCACTCTAATACCTAGCATACAAAGGGATAATACAAAGACAACTAAAGAAAAATTTTCTTCACAGCTACAAATCTATGTGGTCTCTACTAAACCTACCAAACGGGTTGGTCAGGTCAGGTTTAAGTCAGGTTGTAAATGTTTCAACTCAAATTGACCTAATAACCAGTTTACAACCTATTTATTAGCTATGTAGATTTATTGATCCATACCGACCCATCCCATACTCAATGATACTCGACGCATCTCATATTATAAAACACTTCCATATTTAGTCAAATCTAGAAAAAACTTGTTTCTTATTTATTTATTTTTTAAAATCATATTGTTCTAAAACTTCCATACAATTACAAATTTAATTGATAAATTGTATAATTTTTTTTAAAAAGTGAGACTCCTTTCATTTCATAAAAAAAAATTGGTAATTATGGAAATGATAATATTTTCCGGTGTTTAATTAAAACTTGCAAATGAATTAGAAAATATTTTTTGGCTAGTATAGAAAATCTGATTTGATTTTCTATGCACTTCTTTCAAGTATTTTTTTAATATAGCATTTTTAATTATTTTTATTTTCTTTTTCTCTTTCCTCCTTCTTTTGATTGACCGCAATGGCCGGCAACAGGCGAGCTCAAGCCTTGCCACAAGTTAGCAAGGTTCGAGCTTGCCCGATTCCAACAACACCTCGCCAAATCTAGTGAGGTCAAGCTTGCCCCAATGCCTGTGAGCTTAAGTGTCACCGAATCAGCGAGGCCTGAGCCTCAACTTAGCCCAATTGCAAGCTCGAGCTCGCTCGAGGTCGGGGAGCTCAAGGCTCACTAGATTAGGGAGGCTAGATGTCACGCCCCGATCCTTCGAGCGCATGCCCATCCCTCATTGGTCGATTAAATAGTGACGTCCCAAGACGTATCACCGACTCATTTATTTTAATGCACATGCTGAAGCGAATAATTAATCCCTAGACAACAATAAGATGTGATAGAAAAGTAGGGCCATAATTTTTCTCGAAAACCAAACCACACTTATATATATACATAACAAATCATGTCATATATAATACAAGCTGAAATATGGACAATGTCTACAAAACAGGGTGGTTTCATAAAACTATAGATCCTCCTCGTTGGAGCCTTTAGCTGAATACTCCGAAGTCCCTAGCTCCGAAAGATCCGGGTCTACCACCGAACCACCTGGAGGATTAGCTGTACCCTTTCCAAAAGCAACCTCCAGAACATAAAAAGGAACCTCGGACTCTGGTATGGGCCCCTTTCTCTGTCCATTCTGCTCCTGCCAATACTGTGATATGTATTGATGGGGCACCTTTTTGGGTAGACCCGCATCGACCCAGACCACGGACTTCACCAACTCATATACCCATCCCCTTGGGTCACCATGAAGCGAAATGAAACACTTCTGCTCAGTGATCTTCTTCAGATGTCCAAAATGCTCGAGAGGAGCAACCATCTAAGGACCTGAAAATGTTATCCCACAACGGGGTGAGACGACATCTCAGCGAGTTCACCCCCTAAGACCCGACTAGGAAGAAAATACGCCCCAAGGGCTGCCTAAGCACAAATACGAGTCAGAGGATTTACCTTTGCCTCAGTCCCTTCCTGCAAGTCAGTACGATTCACAAATTCATTGCATCACATCAACATATTAAATTGTCACAACATATCGAAACATCGATCAATCGACCCAGTTGATTCCATGTCAACAAGACCATCTCATGGTCGATCCATTCAATATTATCTATCAAGTTCAATTCCATCAAGAACTGCTCGCTCTAAGCTGAAGATAAATAATATAGCTCGTACTAAGCTGATAATTCATATAGCTCACACTAAGCTGATAAGGTATACTGCTCGCACTAAGCTGATATATCGAAGCCCTCAAGCTGATATAGTATACCGGTATACTGCTCGCACTAAGCTGACATATCCAACCCGCAGGCTGATATAGTATACCCATGATGCTCACTCTAAACTGATAAAGTGTATTGCTCCCACTAAACTGACATATCAAAGCCCTCAGGCTGATATAGTACACAGTTCTCACCAACTGAGAATTTCACCATTTTTATCATACCCGATAAAAATAAGCGTGTGTGGGTACACGGTCGGCCTTAGCAAAAAATACAATATTTTCCCTTTTGAAAATCCCACTAATTCCAACAATCCAAAAACACATTTTTGGCGCTGTAAATCGATGCCCAGTATTTTCCAATTAATTACAGAAATTAATAAATTTTTGGGATAAATCCCTAAAAATCACAAATCACACTCAATCAGCACAAATTAGCACTCAATTAAATAATCCAACCATACCATTATAATCAGCACGAAATTCCGGTCACCGGCTATCCCGGTCTAATTTTCAGAAAATAATAATTAATTAAATAATTACATAAAATAATTAATAAATACCAATAATGCACACTTAGGCCGAAAAAGCCTACTTAAATGCCAAGACAGGCTCGGAAAAATTCCGAACCACTCTAGAAAAATACTAGAGCTTGTCTAGGCTCTAATTACACTATTCTAACCACCTAACATACGACGGGGACGTGGAGGGGATCGTTAAACTCCAAAGCGGCGATGCCAAACAGAGGCCGGTCCGGGCCGAAAACAGCCAACAACTCCCTGCCCAAGCTGAAAAACCATGTGCTCACGGTTGGCCGAGGGCTGATTTTGTGCGCTGCTCGAATTGGCGCCAAGCTGGATCGAATTGCTAGAGCGGATGGGCCGTTGATGGCGTGAAGATGGCACGGGATGGGTTGCTTCGGTGGGATGGCAGAGGCAACAAACGAAGGTGGATGGCAGCTGCAGTAGCTTCAGTCACGGCTTGGGGTCAACAACAAGGCTTTGTTAGTTGAATGTTGGGTTGCTTTGATGGGTCATGCACGACAAGGTCAGAAGCAGAAGAAATCACCGACTTCGGTGGAGGGGGAAACCGAAGATGGTGGGGCAGGTGGCGCCTTTGAAGTAATTTCGATGGGGGATGGCTTTGGTGGCAACTGAGTCTTCGGCTGCAGGGAAATGGACAGAGGCAGCAACGAGAGAGAGAAATTGAGGGAGATGGTGCGGTGGGGGACAGGCGACGATGTGCTGGCGTGGGGAAGGGTGCACGGCAGAGGGAGACACGGACGAAGGAGGCTGAAGAATTCGAAGGAAAAAGGAATCGAAAGCAAAGCAGAAACCAAAGGAGGTCGGCGGGCAATCGATTGAAGAAGAAGAAAGGGGAGGAATCGTGCACAAGAAGTTTGGGGGGGAAGGGGAGGGGGCAAGTCAAAGATAACAACCCTTAATCATTTCTTTGGACCAAGGAGCCTTCATGGTTATCCCTTTGTCCCCCCCATAATACTTTCTTGAGAAGTAATTCCACAATTAATAAATTTTGATGCCCAAAAGTTGCACCCCCCATCAAGCTCCGAATTTCCTCAACCTTAGGCTTCAATTTCTTTATCAAATTCCTCAATTTGATATCCAATTTTGTAGAAGAAAAAGCCCACATAATTTCTACAATTTCCTTTCGCCAAGTAGCTCGGTTTGTAAGCCAAAAATCCCTTCAATTCGGCCAATCCAAATTTCCATTCTTTTCCGAAACGTCTGAATCGATTTTCCGTAAAAATCCCGAAATCGATTCTTCGAATGATGAGTAAATGCTCCTAAAATAAATTGTGACATGACAAAACTTTTAATTTATGAAATCGGATTCAATTTCGCGGTTAATTTCAATTTGGCGCAATTTTAGCGTGACCTAGGCTATCGGATAGCTTTTAGAAATTTTAGTGCAAATGACCTGTGGTCGATTTTCTTTGAGCCATAATGAACCTCTTCGACACATTGGCGACTCTCGGTGGTCATGAAAATCTCGAGATTTTTTTATATGGACACAGAGTACCAAATTATCAGAAAAATCAGTCTAGTACCGGTTGATGAGAATTTTGTAATTTGGTGGAATCACCCACATTTAGCAACACATCTCTGTCGAATCGACCTACCTCTGATATCTAATCGACTTTTAAATGTGCCGTAATGATCTCTGCATATGAGCACAGTCGAGTAGTTGATTCCTAGTCAAATTCCCAAGTCTATTGCATAAAAATCCCTTAATGACTTCCCCAGATAGTCTAGTTATCTCAAGAGTGATCAGCTCTAAGAATAGCACTATAAGCGTGTCAATGAAAGGCCCGGTTTATTTAATTGAAAACAGAATTGAAAATTTCCAAATGTCACACTAAAGTCTTGCTAGCGCCGAGGTCTACGAGCTCAATCTCAACAAATTTGGCGCACTCGAGCTTGCCTGAGGCCGGTGAGGCATCGGCCTCACCCGATCGGTGAGCTTGAGGCTTGCCAGTGCGTTTGGCGACTAAGCAAGGACTTTGTAGCCCTTAGTCACCATCGGTGAGGACTTCGCTTACCTCGCTTAGGACCGACAAGGGCCCTGGGGGGTGAGGGTCGGCTGTCAAACTTGGGGAAAAAATTAAAAGAAATAAAGAAATAAAATTACATAAAATTATTAAAATTTTGCAAATTTTTAAAGAAATAAAATGTATAAAAACTGCTCAAAATGATGATATCTCATTAATAGGTTGACTCAATTAATAACCTTTTTAAGTTAAGTGGATTGTAAATGGGTTTAAAGATAAACCCATTAATGACCTATGTATCATTGGACTTATACACAACCCAAACCCATTAACAGTCCAATTATAAAAACTTAACTAATCCTTGTAGATGGGTTCAACCTATTTTGGCTGCATTTAGTTCAATATTTGCAATGGGCTTTGAGTCTAATGCAAATTTTCTGAAGCCCAAAGCTACTTGGGAAATGTAATTGTGTTTGGTAAAAAATTTTGCAAATGGACTTTGAGTTGAATGTGTTTTGGTAAAAAAAACTTTCACAATGGGCTTTGATGGGAATAATATATATATCTTTTTTTTTAAAAAAAATGAACTAAACCCTTTGCCGACAGCCTTTGGCTGGGTCGAGCAACCCTCGCCGGGGGTCGCCCGAGGTTAGGTGACCTCCGGCAGCCCTTCACAAGGTCGCGCGACCCTCGTCGGAGGTCGCCCGACCTCAGGCAACCTCAGCCAACGGCAGCCGGCGCCAGATCTGGCTCGCCGACAGCCGTAGCCCTTCGCCGGTCCGGCGAAGGGCTACCTCTTTTTTCAATTAAAAAAAATTAGGAGCAAAATTGAAAATATGAGAAATTAGTGAGGGTAGTTTTGGAAGGGAAAAATTAATTTGAGCATTCGGCGGAATGTTGAAAGCAAGTTGAAAGCTAAAAGCAGGCTTCAAAGTTGAACCAAACGCACCATTTAACACCTCTAGTCTCTGCAGTTTGACTCTCTTACCGCTGTCTTTTTGACGACACCACTGCTGTTCATCACCTATTACACCCCTGGAGGATTAAATGACGAGCAGTCACTCGCCGCTCCCAAATCAACTTCAGCATGACCCTACTCTTGAACGGCCATCCACGGTGATTTCCTAGAGAGGTCCTGCCTATTAGTAATTAAACAAAATTTATAAATGTTGTCAATCAATTGCCTGCTTGTCGATTAGGGGTGTGCAAAATACCCGGGAACCGCCCGAACGCCCGGAACCGCCCGGAACCGGTGGTTCTTGAGGGAAACGGTCCGGTTCCCGGTTCCAATTTATGGGAACCGGTGGGTACCGGTCCGGTTCCCGGTTCCATGAGCGGATCCGCCCGCCCGCCCACCCGAACCGGACCGGAACCTTTTTAATATTAAAAAAAAAAAAAATACTAAAAGAAACTCTAGATCTCATCTCACTCCATTCGTCTTCGGCTCCTAATCCTATCGCCATTTCGCTGCGTTTACTTCTCTCACCATCCACATCTCCACGTACTTAAATTTGGTTTTTCTTTCTTTGGCTTGCTTTAATGTCACGTAGTCGTTCTATGTTGAAAACCAAAATTGTTTCACGTCAAGATCGGTTCCATGGATCCACCCGGGAACCGGACCGGACTGACGGTCCGGTTCCCAGGTGGATCCATGCAACAAACGGGTGGATCCCGGTTCCTATTTTTCGGAACCGGTCCTTAGCGGGCAGTTCTCGGTTCTAGGTCGGGAACCGCCCGCCCGGACCATGCACACCCCTATTGTCGATGCACAAGCTTAACATCCATGTTTGTTCGGATTCTAAGACCAATGCACGTGTTAAGAAGAGTCTTTATTGTACTATTGTTTTCAATAATCTGTTCGTATTTCCATATCTTGATCAATTGTGTTCTAGGTCTAGTTTAATATTTTATAAATTATCAAGAATTTATCTCCTTGGAATGATAGGTATATCTATGAGTTAAGTAAAAGAGTCATATAAAGGCAAGCCTTGTAATCATTTATGATAAGGCACACAACATGATAATATCGAGGAAATCGGAACTACTCTGTTCAACTTAGCATTCAAGTGTCTTACTTAACTCATTATTTTTGTAGAAGCAGGGCAACTGGAACAAGTCACCATGAGAATTCTTGAAAAGGACAGAATCATTTTTGCTTAAAAGAAAATTAAATAGATGATTTGGAGTTTCAAACAAAATTTACATGAACAGAGAGATCGAGAAATTTGGTGATCAGATTTATACTTTAGTGATGCGATCACACTCTAATTTCATTATGAGATTTAGGAAATTTCGTTGAATTTTAGAAAATGACAAGTGCAAGCTATCGTTATTCGACTAAAATTAGAAACTAATTAATTCCAATTTCATGGACTTTATTCAATTAGCTTAAACAGAACCTCGTGCCACCACAGATTGCTGTTCACGCACTTCCGATAATCAAACAGTGCATGATGCAATTTTAAAATACTTACGTGGAACATCAATATCATGTTTAAGCCAGTAATGCAAATTGCTTATCAAAGGTCGTTACCATATCATACAAACATATACATATCAAAACATAATGGTAGCGCATTGACAAATAATAAGGCTTAGAAACTACATTGGCTCTAGTCAACCTCTAGAAATCACGTCGGTCGTCATTCAACTCCAAAAATCATATTAGCTACGATTAAGCTTTAAAAGAGAATCAATCTATCAACATATACGAATATCTCAATACACGGGTACAATGGGATATTTAATCCAATGTCAATATATCATTGCCTAACATACTGTACGGACTATAAATTAATAAATAATTCAAACCCATGCTTTCATTTTTCAGTGCATGTTTATAACAACTATTGGAGGATATGCTCGAGATTCTGGAAAATTTATCCGGATTGTAATTGATACATTTAATCGGGATCATGATCAATCTAGGATAAGATTTGACACACTTAGATTAGAGAATATACTCTTTCTTTTTTATTGACCATTCTTTGTATTACATATTGACCTTTCTTGTACAAACAAAAGATAATAAAAGAGAAGTGCACAGTTTACAATTTCTCTCCCCAAATCTGTCTTCTTTGTTTCTTCTTCTCTACCTAAAATTGTGACATGGTGTCAGAACCTGCCTTCTCTACATAGCTTCCGCATTTTTCTTGATTGCCCTCTAGATAATATTGCACCTTCATTGCTGTGGGGACACTAACCTGCAAAACAAGATTAGCACTCCAATGTAGGTATCAATATCTAAACACTTTCAAAAACCTTCAAAGAATATCGTCAATCCCTTACCGATACCATGAGTAAAGATCTCTCGTCCCCTTCAGAGGAGTCAGACCTGCAAGGAAATTCGTCAATCCAGGAACCTACCTTGGATCTGCCTGCTGAAGTTGTGGACCAAGAGGAATGGATTCAAGCCCAGCCCAACCAGGGACAGCTTGTTCCGGGCCAAACCATTTCTGGCCAAACTTTTGCGGGCCAGCACCATTATAGGCTCGTCCATCTAGTGGCTGCCCATCCAAATGGGACCGAACCAATGGTTCTATGGGCTAGCACAAATGGGCCCATGGGCAATAAACCAAAATTACGGACCCGCCTACCTCATTTGGGGCAAGCCCAACCATCGGGTCAAACTTTTTTCATGTAGGTCATTTGTCCAGGTCGGGTGTCGTGGGTTTGGGAAAGAATCCCTACCTGGTTCCCCAACCCAATTTTCTTCCATACTAGATCTTCACCAGTAATAGGCAGCTGGAACTTGGCGATCCACTTTACACGTCCAATGCCGACGAACCGGAGCTGAAACTCATCACCCAATAGGTTAAGGGAGTTTCAGCGTGCCCTAGTTACCAAGGACAAAGATGGTTTTCTCGACAGAACGATTCTGATTCTGTCAAACGAGTGAATGGCGCAGCTTTGGAGGGAATGCAACCAATTTGTCCGAAAATGGATCGGGAATTGCATCGCCCCAAAGTTATAGTTGGACTTCCCCCGACAAAAGATTCACAAAAAATGTGAGAAAACATCATAGAAATGTATGGAAAACTAGATTGAGTAAAAATTTCTCATTAACTCAACAAATCTCGAAGTTGAAACAAGGCCACATGACCATCACCTTGGTTTGCAACAAACTTTCTACTTTATGGAATGAATTAGTGCAATAAGTAAACACTCAATGAAAATAAAAGGCAAGCTATTCTAAGGGCAATAAAAGAAAACCCGCAAATTGTCGGGTATTATTTACCATCTCAAAAACCCGAGACATGGTTAGGTATTACAAAATAAGACTAGATTGGACATCAATCTTTATCGTCATCAAGAACTTCAGCTGCCTCTTTCATGGACCACGTCGCATGGCCACCATTAGTGGTGTCGGTTTCAAATTGTTCCATTCATTCACATCATATGCAATCACTCAAATCAAACAATCAATGAAGCTCATTCTAGCTAATCAATAAGGCCAGTCTTTGATTCCTATACATTTCGACCATTGCGACATCCTATTGACTAAGATTCATTGATTAATGATTAAAAAAATTGGCCATCGTTTGCATTCATATAACAATGGCCAATATCAATTTACCCCTAATTCGGTTCTAATCAAAACCCCAATAAGATATTTATTGAGCATGTGTTGCACCTATTCATTCATCTAACAAAGAAAAACATAAGCGTCAAATTTAGCAAGAATTCAGGTCATCTGACCTTAGGTGAAGCGATCCAAAGAAGGGCTACTTATTCAATTTTATCTTAAAATCTAACTGATTATGCTTTGGCCCGTCTAACCTACCATACGAAGTCCAATTGAAATGTTTCCAGCATCAACAGAAAGCTGAATATGTCCCTTTTTAAGTTCATTAAGACCACTTGACCCAGTTCTAAACCGACAGACCCGAAATTGAATGAAAAGACCTGGCTGTCAAGACATGGGTTTTGACCCGCAAGTTCAAAAATTCGGAAAAATATCTAGAAAATTCAGAATCCCACCTAATTTTATAGAGTTTTAGTTCAGTCTATCATTAACAGCTTCCGTGTTTTGAAATTTTGCAAACAAGCCCTTTAACTATGTGATATTTGCAAAATATCCTAGGGACTCCATTCAAAACAGTCTTGGATCGTGAAATTTAACATAATTGGGAGTTAGACGAATAGGCCAGAAAATGCTAGAGTGCCTAAAGGCATTGACAGTAAAAGGAACGAACGACCCTGCATTCAGAGCATTTTCTTAAAATGCATATATGTTCTATGGATAAACATCACTTTTCAAGTTTGATTCATTAGGAGGAGACTAACCTAGAAATAGTAAACTGAATAGGTAACACCATAATCTCTAGATTACGAGAACCAACATAACAGGCAATTAAATGAAGAGGCTAGAAAATGATCGAGAATTGAAAAGGCAACCCCACATTAGCAGTAAAACATTGATAAAATTGCCCATTTAATTTTTCACAAATGACTGACCAAAAAAAAAAAATTCACAAATGGATATCACTTGCAAAAGATATTATTTCGACCTTACAAAAATGCGTCGCGTTGTAATAGTTAATGACCACAAAATAAGTTGGAGACAAAATCACCTAGGAACCCAGATTTGTTACCAAAACAGGTCAAAAAGATAATGACTAGATCCACTATTCCTCCAATGCACATGATGAGCTATCCTGACAGGATTCAAAAAATAACTTCCCAATAAAGCGCTAAGAATCCTTAATAAATGGCTAGAATTCTTGAGGACATTCTGTCTTCACTTGAAGGTCATAGGCTCGTGTCTAGAAGTCCTAAGGACATTCTATCTTCTCCATCCAAAAGAATGTATAGCAGACTTTCTGGACGTTGCCACTGCTTCTCCTCCAGCAAAGAAGTTCATTGAGGATTGGCCTTCTGTCAACGGGTGAAGGCCCGACGGAGCAATCAAGCACCGTCAGACTGAACTTCTTTTCTGGCGGAGAGGCAATGGCAATATCCAAGAAGTCTCCTACACGTTGTTTTAGATGGAGAGAATGGAATGTCCTCGGGACTTCTTCTAGACACCGGAGCCTATGGCCCTCAAATGAAGAACATCGTGTTCTCCACATCAGTGTGCAGCTTGCAAAATCGGTCTTCATTCGAACCAATAGATGGGAACGACGATGATGCCATTGAGGAGGATGAATACGCCATCGAACTTGGAGAATGCTCCATCACCGCTTCGTGATACAACCTTCCTCTGTAGGCGGCGAGATCAGCATAGTACACAGGCGTGACTAGAGACACTGGTTTGGTGCATCGAGCAAAGGTAAAGCATAAACTGTAAATCAACTTCTCCAAGTCGTCAGAGCTAAACTTGTGCTCGTCCCAGAGGACATGGTAATGGGTTGGCTTGCTTGTCCCGAGGCCGCCGTAGTGGCTGCACAGATAGAAGTCAAATTCAAAAGGATGCACAACTGTTGTGTCCACGACTGTCCCCGGTGGCACGTTCCCTGTGGGACCCCCATCGATGTCCCTCTCTGGGAAAAGACGAGTTTGGTGGCGCTTCTGTGCCACAACGATCGTGATGGTCGGCCTGTAATCTTTCTCATCGAAAGCCTTCTTCAAATCCTGCAATTCTTCGTTCAGAACCATATCGAATTGGCCTTCACTCACACCATCGCGGAACAATACGAGTTTCCCGGGCCTAACTCGATTCAAACGAGCGTATGTCTCGACGAGCTCAAGACACATCTCCCCGATGTTGATAATTCTCTCTTGTCGGTGGAGCTGAGGTCGCACCCTTGCAGCATAGCGATTGGCAGCGGGCCAGTTGACGGTACCAACAATGGCAGCAAATGACGGACTATTTGTGTTGCGAGATGTGGGATGGTTGACATCGGCACCAAGGAACATCACATGTCCCTTGCTGTCGATACGCGGGAATCGATTGAATAACTCCACATTGCTGCCCCCAAGCTTGGCATTGATCTTGAGGGCCAAATTAGCGAGATACTGATCGTTCGCTTTATTGGCTTGCGTGGATAGGCAACACTGAGTAACTAACCCGACTCGTGTCTCGCAGATCCATTTGAGGTTCTTGTAGCCGATGTCCCTTCTAGACATGATGCAAAGAAGGAATTGAGGACGCCGTCTCCCAACTCTGCAAGCACGGTCATTGACATCCTCTAGCAGCTCGGTCAATCTAGCCACATTGGAGAACATGCTCATTGTGGCATCTTGATAAAAGAGCGGTTCTTCCATGCGAATCCCCAAGTTTCTGCATCGGCTTATAAGCTTCTGGATGAACAGCTTATAGTTAAGCCGATTCCGGTCCGACGTGCTGAAATCAACGATGACCCATCTTTCGATTGGCTTCCCATCTATGACCGATTTCCCCATTAGATTCCAATGGCATTTCTCTTTATCAACTTCTATCTTGATCACCTTGCCATTCGAAGTCGCAAGCTTTAGCTCGGGAGGTCCGATTACACGTCCAACCACTTTCGCCATGTTCACGTCGACTTTGATGCCAAAGTTTTGGCCGACGTCTCTGCAGCAAGGTAAGGAACATTTAAAAAAAAACACGACAAAATCAAAGACAAAAAAGGAAGTCATATTAGTCTGGTGCTTACTGCTATATACTCTTATACCATGTTTGTCGATCAAATGCTATTTAAATCATATAGTCTATGCCTTTTTATGAGACCATTTCACCAACAAAGAAAATAGAATCCCAAATAATATGTTGTCTATTTGAACATATTCCTTAAGAAAGTATAATTGAAAAAGCATATCACCTGCGCATAGCACCAGTATTGCCGGGGGAAAGAAGAAACAAGAGCATACATAAATCAAATGTAAATTGACTACTGTACAAAAGGATGAAGAAGCCTCATGTGCATAACCGCATTATTTTTTTGATCTGCAGGTCAAGTTGTGATAGAAGCAACGACACAATCAGAGCACACGACGAGTGTTACATACCCGCAAGGTCCGTTGTTCAACCTTATCGTGTCGTAAATGTACTTCTTTCTGATATGCGGTGGAGGCAAGGAGAGTTTCTTCAGCATGAAGGCAGCGTCTCTGTCCAAATTCTCCTTTGGGTATCTCTGCCCCTCGACCAACACGCAGAACTCCATCGGCATGTAATTTTTCTTGCCGTTCTTGCTGAAATCCAGGCAAGGAATGTCCTTATACTTAATCTCAATTTTATACTTCTCCCAGAAGTAGTTCACCAGGTTGATCTTCTTCATCTTGCCCTCGGAGATCTCGCAGCTGAAAGATATCGAGCGTGTGGTGTCATTGGTTAACCCAACCACCGTATACTTCTGTTTGGTCCTGCGGTGGGTCACAGTGACCTTCACCCCTCCAACACCTGCTCGACTTCCCTCCTATACCGTGCAAACTGGCTGATGCTGAACCCACGTATGTTCTCCTTGAGGAAATCAATAACTGGCATCCTCTTTCGGAAGGCCATGACCGAGTAATCGAGAGCCAACGCGAGGCCCTGGGAGGTCAACTTCAAGCTGTGTTGGAATCCCCTGAACGCCGCGACGCCACACTTGAGGTCATCTTCCTCACGATACTCGAGAGGATAGAAGTGCCGGCCCATCGAGAGCATGTGCCTGACGGGGTTCTCCTTCATCACCACATCCATGCCTTGCAATATGTCACGCGGGATGGACAGCAAGTTCCCAGCCAAGTAGTCCTTTAACTTATAGAGATTGAACTCCTTCACGAGGGTAATGGCGCATCGGAATGAGTCCTCGTTGTCTTCCCCGGAAAATATTTTCACGTCGTACGTCCCGCAAGGCAGTGGGACTGCACTAAAGATGTTCTTCTCACCATCATAAGCAGTCATGGATAAAGGAAACTGCATACGATTGTCAGAGAATAACTTCTCCTTGATTTGAGATAAATTGGCTTTTGATAGCCTCGCGGGATAGCTGTGGTTCACCGGCATCTCGGGCTTGATGTCAATATTGTAGTGCCTTATAATGGTTTCAGAATTGAATGTGACGGGAAAGTTGTTGACAAGAAGCCTGACGTGCCGAGCAGCCAACGAGCCACCTTTGTCCGGGCGTCTAATGGGGTAAATCTTATCCCCATTTCTTGGGGAAACCAGGTTAAACTCCGACGCTTGGTGAAACTCTGGCTGTACAGCGACAGACTTGAAATCTGTTAAGAAAATATAAATACATCAATTGTTTCAGTCACTTTGTTAGAAACACCCCATGTGGTTGCACTTATTATTTTTTTATACTATTTTTTTTAGTACTTTCGGGTTGTAGAACTAAAAAAAAATGCGAATATAAAACATCAACAGCTATACATCATTGTGTAGATTAGCATCCAGGAAAAGACAATAAAACCCGTGACTCCTTTTTTAATGGCTACGACTTCTGACATTTAACTATTATAACACCGGCCAAGATTAAAATGCGTCATGCACCTGATCGGGAGAAAAAGCTAAATGAAAATTCTAGGCGTTTAACATTATAACTAATTTGTGAATTGAATGGAAAATGACATGATTCATATGCAAAGATCCTTCTTCTATAAACAAATTGAAAGAAACTTGCAAAAAGAAAGCGTTTCTAACGTTGCTCTAAAAATGCAATAAAAAAACTCAAGTTTCGAGCCATTTGGACTACTCCTCTTCCCAAGTCAAATCAATCAATATTCAATCAGGTATGGCACCGAGAGGACAATGTCAACGAGATGAAACTGTACGTACCAGCTATAGGCTCGGGAGTTGGATAGAGTGATGCATCATTTCCAAAATGATGAGTGTTAGTATCAGCAGGTGATCGACCCCTGTCTCTACGATGAGATTCTCGGAAAGTGCTTCGCTCCTCTCCATGACCACCCCTTGGACGTCGGTGGTCTAGTTCATAGTCGTGGTGGTGACGACGCCGATCTCTATTCCGGTTTCTCTCTTCCCTCCTATGATGCCTATCACGTTCTCTCCATTGGTTTCCATGTCTATCCATGACCCGGGTCGAAACGATTATACGATTTGAGGATGGAATGCTTTTTACGATTAAAGAGACACGACTGTATGTCGGGAATGAAAAGAGAGGGAGATGAAGAAAGACAAGTGATGTGCAACAAGAAATGTTAAACCAGTACAAAAGAGAGAGGTCTCCAATGCTAGGAATTTTAGCCGTGGTGCGAGCAGGAGAGGTTGAGCGCTTTAAAGAAACGGGCCAAGACAATTATGGAATAATGGATGAGTATCTTGGTGTGCTTTTGTTAAATCTTGAAGATCTTGCCGCGTTCGCGTCCAAAACTTTTTTTTTTTTTTTGGTTGCCTGCGGTACAATTTGTGTCATAACAGCACCGTCATTTTCATGCAATAACGGTGCAAGGAGAACCATTGATTTTCACGCTAGCACAAGCTGAGCTCCACTTATTATTATTATTTTTTCAAGTATAAAGCACAGTAAAAAATTAGTGGGTCTTCTTGCTCCGTCAGTCCATTAAAAGTGATGGAGTCGTCAGTTTAGCATTTCTCAAAAAGGATGTCATGTTGGATCGACACCCTGAAAAATGGAAATGAAAGCGAATGTCAAACTCAGAAATTTTGTTATTACGTTGCCGATTAATAGATTATCCAAAACAGGGCAAGTACATTTATTGGAGATACCAGCTTGAGGCTCTAAAGATTGGAAAGAAGGATCCAGGACCAAAAACAATAGAGGAGAGAGATGGGATGAATCTACCGAACAGAAAGAAACTGGGGATGTCTCATAAAAGGCATACCAAGGATGGATGTTTTCTTTGGATTTTCTTTCCTTCTAAGATATCTTGCCTTCTTATGTCATGCCTTGTTGGTTGAGAGGAATAGGAAATTTGGAAATAAAACAGAAAATAATCTGAATAAAAGACGAGAAATTAGTAGTCTAATTAATCTCCAATTCACCATATTTGGTAACTCCTCGAAATAGAATGTAAGATCTGGGATATGATTGCCGTTGCTATAATTCTAAATCGATGTATAAACATATCGAAAATAAAATTACCATATCGAATTTTCTATTATATGAAAACATACACGGGGAAGCGTTGGTTATTGGTTTATTTATGGAGTTGTCATGATTGTTAGATTCAATTCATCCATTCTTATCCATTGCACTAATTTTCATGACATTTTTTTTTTTTTTTTTTGTCGTTTAGAAATGTAATTCCCAAAATAGATCCCTCCCAATTCTATTTCCCGAACTAGACTTCTTCTAATCAAATAATCCTTAAATAAACTAGTCTTCACCATTTTCATGCTCATCACTTTTACCTCGCAAAATTATTAAACTTTCTAATATTTTGCAAAGTCTTCCATAATCAAAACCCGAGGAGTATGTTGCACCCAATCAACAATTAATTTTTAATTTATTGATTGGATGCTCCACAAATTTGATCTCTCTCTGAGTTTGAACTAAAATATTAATAAAAAAATATTCTCAATTGCATTATAAAGTTATATAACCTATTCTGAAATTTTTTTCAGAAGTATGATGACACAAATCAGTTTAATTTAAATTGACTCAAATTAACATATTCTATTAGTAAATTAAATTTCATAATTAGAAGTGTGGAATTCATTTCTTATTATGTTTAAATTTATAAATGGATGACAACAGAAAAAAAAAATATGACGATTAAATTTACAAAGGGAAAGAAACCATATATATCGGGAGTTAATATATAAATCAGTGTTCAGGCAAGTTAAGTAGAATATAAAAACTAAATAACTAATGATATATCTTATCAATAAAAGAAACCTTGTATAATTTTAAGTATGACTTTATTTTCATTCAAAAGAAAAGTTGATGAAAATTTATCATGAAAGAGAGTGTTCATCAACAATGACAATAGTACGGAACATTTAAAAACAAAAACAACGGTAAACCTCTATTTCTTGATAAATCTACATTACCAACTTGTTGACACTTAAATTTTGGCAACCCATTTAGATATTCATTGCATAGAAATTTTGGGATTGACTCCGACCTCTAAACAAAAATATTAGTTAACTTGCATCTAGATATAAGTACTTACATTAATAGCATTAAGTCCACATAAATTGTATTTGAACTCGAGTTAAATGGACTGATACAAGGGGGTTCTAAGTTTAATCGTATCCGGTCAAGCCTATGGCCAAAAATATCACATGCATGTTAAGCAACAAGAATCGTGGAACTTGAGACCACGCGCACTAAAAATTCTTCAGCATTGCTAATATAGTTCCCACACATAATATATTCACCAATATTTCGTTCCAAAGAAAATCACAAGACTGGAAGGAAACCAAGAATTATATTCTGTCACAACCTGGAAGTAGAAAAAGTAACAAAAAAAAGGATGGTATATTTTAGGCTTCCACAGGAGGATACAAGATGTTTTTCTCGGGAGCCCAAGCCATCCCACCTATCAGAAGACACTTATATCAGACAAAGGGAGCTCTCTTTTTCCTGGGAACATGACACGGAAAAAGCACCCTAATACCTAGCATACAAAGGGATAATACAAAGACAGCTAAAGAAAAATTTTCTTCATAGCTACAAATCTGCGTGGTCTCTACTAAACCTACCAAACGGGTTGGTCGGGTCGGATTTAAATCCGGTCATAAATGTTTCGACTCAAATTGACCTAATAATCAGTTTACAACCCATTTATTAGCAATGTAGATTTATTGATCCATACCGACTCAACCCATCCCATATTATAAAACACTTCCATATTTAGTTAAATCTAGAAAAACTTGTTTCTTATTTATTTATTTAAAAAAATCATATTTTCTAAAACTTCCATACAATTACAAATTTAATTGATAAATTTTATAATTTTTTTTTTTTAAAAGTGAGACTCCATTTATTTCATTAAAATTTTGGTAATTATGAAAATGATAATATTTTCTGATGTTTGATTGAAACTTGCAAATGAATTAGAAATTATTTTTTGACTAGTATAGAAAATCTTATTTTATTTTCAGTGCACTTCTTTCAAGTATTTTTTTTTTAATATGGAATTTTTAATTGTTTTTATTTTCTGTTTTCTTTTTCCTCCTTCTTTCGATTGACCGCCATGACCAACGAAGCGAGCTCAAGCCTTGCCACAGGTCGGCAAGGTTCGAGCTTGCCCAATTCCAGCAACACCTCGCCAAATCTAGTGAGGTCAAGCTTGCCCCAATGCTTGTGAGCTCAAGTGTCGCCAAATCGGGGAGGCCTGAGCTTCAACTTAGCCCAATCGCAAGCTCGAGCTTGCTCGAGGTCAGGGAACTTGAGGCTCACTAGCTTAGGGAGGCTAGAGTCTTGCTAGTGCCGAGGTCTACAAGCTCAACCTCAACAAATCTAGCACACTCGAGCTCGCCTGAGGCCAGTGAGGCATCGGCCTCACCCGATCGGTGAGCTCAAGGCTTGCCAATGCGTTTGGCAACTAGGCAAGGGCTTTGTGGCCCTCAATCACCATCGGTGAGGACCTCACTTACCTCGCTCGAGACCGGCAAGGGCCCTGCGGCAAGTGTTTGCCGTCAAACTTCATAGGGGAAAAAAATTAAAAGAAATAAAGAAATAAAATTACATAAAATTATTAAAATTTTGAAAAATTTTAAAGAAAGAAAATGTATAAAAACTGCTCAAAAAGATGATATCTCATTGATAGTTTGACTCAATTAATAACTTTTTTAAGTTAAGTGGATTGTAAATGAGTTTAAAGATAAACCCATTTATGACCCATGTATCATTGGAGTTACACACAACCCATACACAACCCATACACAACCCAAACCCATTAATGGTCCAATTATAAAAACTTAACTAATCCATATATGACCCATCTCATTGTAGATGGGTTCAACCTATTTTGACACCTCTAATCTTTGCATTTTGACTCTCTTACCGCCGTTTTTTTTTACGACACCGCTGCTGTTCATCACCTGTTACACCCCCTTGAGGATTAATTGACGAGCCATCACTCGCCACTCCCAAATCAGCTTCAGCATGACCCAACTCTTCAACGGCCATCCACGGTGATTTCCTAGAGAGGTCTTGCCTATTAGAAATTAAACAAAATTTATAAATGTTGTCAATCAGTTGCCTACTTGTCGATGCACAAGTTTAACATCAATGTTTGTTCAGATTCTAAGACCAATGCACGTGTTAAAGAAGACTCTTTATTGTACCGTTGTTTTCAACAATCTATTCGTATTTCTATATCTTGATCAATTGTGTTCTAGGTCTAGTTTCATATTTTATAAATTCTCGAGAATTTATTTCCTTGGGATGATAGGTATATCTATGAGTTATTTAAGTAAAAGAGTCATATAAAGGCAAGCCTTGTAATCATTTATGAAAAGGCGCACAACATGATAATATCGAGGAAATCGGAACTACGTCTGTTCAACTTAGCATTCAAATGTCTTACTTAACTCATTCTTTTTGCAGAAGTAGGGCAACTAGAACAAGTCACCATGAAAATTCTTGAAAAGGACAGAATCATTTTTGCTTAAAAGAAAATTAAATAGATGATTTGGAGTTTCAAACAAGATTTACATGAACAGAGAGATCGAGAAATTTGGTGATCAAATTTATACTTTAGTGATGCGATCACACTTTAATTAAATAGATGATTTGGAGTTTCACACTCGACTAGGTTAAGGGAGTTTCAGCATGCCCTAGTTACCGAGGACAAAGATGGTTTTCTCGACAAACGATTCCAATTCCATCAAACGAGTGAATGGCACAGCTTTGGAGGAAATGCAATCAATTTGTCTGAAATTGGATTGGGAATTGCATCGCCCCCGAAGTTATAGCTGGACTTCCCCCGACAAAAAATTCACAAAAAATGTGAGAAAACATCAGAGAAATGTATGGAAAACTAGATTGAGTAAAAATTTCACATTAACTCAACAAATCTCGGAGTTGAAACAAGGCCACATGACCGTCACCTTGGTTTACAACAAACTTTCTACTTTATGGAATGAATTAGTGCAATAAGTAAACACTCAATGAAAATAAAAGGCAAGCTATTCTAAGGGCAATAAAAGAAAACCCGCAAATTGTCAGGTATTATTTACTATCTCGAAAACCCGAGACATGGTTGGGTATTACAAAATAAGACTAGATTGGACATCAATCTTTGTCATCATCAAGAACTTCAGCTGCCTCTTTCATGGACCATGTCGCATGGCCACCATTAGTGGTGTCGGTTTCAAATTGTTCCATTCATTCACATCATATGCAATCACTCAAATCAAACAATCAATGAAGCTCATTCTAGCTAATCAATAAGGCCAGTCTTTGATTCCTATACATTTCGACCATTGCGACCTCCTATTGACTAAGATTCATTGATTAATGATTAAAAAAATTGGCCACCGTTTGCATTCATATAACAATGGCCAATATCAATTAACCCCTAATTCGGTTCTAATCAAAACCCCAATAAGCTATTTATTGAGCATGTGTTGCACCTATTCATTCATCTAACAAAGAAAAACATAAGCATCAAATTTAGCAAGAATTCAGGTCATCTGACCTTAGGTGAGGCGATCCAAAGAAGGGCCACTTATTCAATTTTATCTTAAAATCTGACTAATTATGCTTTGGCCCGTCTAACCTACCATACGAAGTCCAATTAAAATGTTTCCAGCATCAACAGAAAGCTGAATATGTCCCTTTTAAAGTTCATTAAGACCACTTGACCCAGTTCTAAACCGACAGACCTGAAATTGAATGAAAAGACCTGGCTGTCCAGACATGGGTTTTGACCCGCAAGTTCAAAAATTCGGAAAAATATCTAGAAAATTCAGAATCCCACCTAATTTTATAGAGTGTTTGTCACGCCCCGATCCTCGAGTACGCGCCCATCCCTCACCTTGGTCAATTAATAACGTGCGATATCCCAGGACTATGTATCGCCGACCATTTCTATTCATTATGTGCATGCGGAAGCAGTTATAAATCCCCAGACAATAAAATAACGGGATAGAAAAGCAGGTCATATTTTTCATATTGAAATTCACAACCACGCTTTTATTTACAGCATAAAGGTCTCACACCTATCTACACTAAGACGGGGTTCACAAAAGGGATGGAATCTCAATCCACATCCGGGTTGTACTCAAGATCCCTCTCTGGATCATCTTTTTCTTCAAAAATCTTTCTCCTCCTCAGGATTCACGTCAGTGCTCTCCTTCTCAGGTTCCTCCTCTTCAGCTCTTACTCAGGGTCCTGAAATGTTGTCCCACAACCGGGATGAGACTACGTCTCAGCAAGTTCTACCCCTTAAGACTCGATTAGTAAGCCAATACACTACGGGCTGTCTAAACACGCACAGGTCAGAGGACTTACCTTGGCCTCGATTCCACCTCCGCAAATCCGCACAATTCATAATAGGCACCCAACTACTCGAACAAATTGAACCAACCGATTATATGTCATGGGAAGACACGTGCATTCTTTAAGACACTAGTTCACCAAAGTGATGCATCAAATCACCAGCCCACGTGTCTCTTCCAAGATGCCACACTTAATCCCTTGGGCCCACGTGCATTCTCTAAGGCACTTGTTCACCAAAGTGATGCATCAATTCACCGAGCCCACGCGCTTTTTTTTTTACGATGCTAGGGCCACGTGCATTCTCTAAAGACTCGTTCACCAAAGTGATGCATCAATTCACCGAGCCCACGTGCCCTTTAGATGCCACACCGATTCACCACTCCACCATCGATACTGACAATTGGTACCCAATCATTTCCCATCACATAATTGAAATCAACCAATTAGAACATGTCCTAAAATTCACAATTTAAATCAATTCCATATAAATTAAAGCTCAATTAAATAAATGGACTACACCACGACAATCAGCACGAAATTCTGGTCACCGGCCATCCCGGTTGAATTTCCGGAAAATAAATTATTAAATAATTAATTTCGAAAATTAAATAAATAAATACTAAAAATCCAATTTAGGCCCGTATTGCCTGATTGGAAGCCGATACGAGCCCGGAAAATTACCGAGACTCATTCAATAAATAACATGGCATGTCTACTTGCTAATGTCTATTTCTAACCACCTAACATGCATAATTAAGTCTTTAATTTAATTTATCTAAATTAATCTAACCACCTAATTGCATTTAATTAAATCTAACCAACCCTAAGTATAATTAACAAACTAAGAAAGCGTTAGTGAGTAAAACTTACTTGGCAAAGCGGAGACCGAATCACCGCGATCGGCGCAACGGCGGCCGAAATCGACTTTCGACGACACCGGCGGACTTGGGCCGGGCCTTGCGCCCAACAAATCTCTACCAACCGAGATTTGTTCTTGCTTTTGGGTTGGACCCAAATTGAGTTGGGCTTGCGGAAATTCTGGACTGAACTAACTTGGGCTTCAAATTGTGGGCTGAAATTAACTAAACTTCACTTGGGCTTCAATTCAATTGAATATGGGCTGTTGTCTTCTTAGGCTGAAATTGATTTTGTTGAAATCTTGGGCTGAAGACTCAATGGGCTGCGGCAGCAATTGAAGATGCAAGCTGAAGTTTTCGTGGGCTGCTTCTGTCCAAACGTGGGCTGGGCTTGTGGCTTCGGTGACCCAAGGAGCTGATGACATGCGGGTCGGTGAGGCGTGGAGACGCTGGACTCGTGGCACAAGAAGAAATCTCGGTGGAGGGCTTCGGTGGAGTCTTCACTGCTGGAGAAGACATGAAGTAGTGGAGCTGCACACGGTCAACCAAGTGAAACAATTTTGCTGGAGTTGACCGTGAAAAGCAGGTTGTGAACACGTAGAGAAGAAGACGTCGCTGGCATGGGTCTTCGGTCAGCAAAGCTTCATGAAATTTTGGAGCCGCGTGGAGCTTCGGTCTTCGTGGGCAAGGAAGATTGAGTTGCTGGCTCGAGAACTGGAGACGCGTGGCCGTTGAACAAGTGATAACCGTAGCGTGAATTTGAAGCAGCAACTCGGCAAGGAAGGTAGCTAATTGAAAGGAAAATTCACGTGTGCCGAGAGAGAGAGAGAGAGACCCCGCGGAGAGAGAGACAGCTTCCTTCCGTGATTGAACTTCCGAGTGAAATTGAAAAGCAAAGCGGAGGCCAATGGAGATGGGATCGGCGAAGCAAATGGAGGGCAGCTGGACGTGCTCGAGAGGTTTAGAAGAAAATGCCTAAAAGTCACAAAATATATTGATTCAATTAAAGCTTGGTTCCCTCTTTGGCCTACAAGCTTATCCTCAAGTCCCCTAATACTTTCTTGCACCAATAATCACCAAATTAACCAAAATGAAGTCCCAAATTTCTGCCCCCTTTTCAATTTCGAAATTCACCCAAATTAATTCAATTTTCTTACTCAATTTCCTAAATTGAGGTCCGATTTTGTCGAAGGAAAATCCCGTACCAATCTCTCGCCAGTCCCCAACACCCAAAGCGCTCGCCGGAAGTCGAAATTTCCTTTAATTTGGCCTATCCAATTTCTGTTGATTTTCCGCGGCGTCAAACCGATTTTCCGTAAAATCTCATAATCTCCGAAAAATCTTCTAAGACTGAGTCGACACTCCTAGAATTTATTGTGACGTGACCGAAACTTCAATTTCTGAAATCGGACTCAAATTGGCGGTTAATTTCTATTCGACATGTTTTTAGCGTGACCTAGGCCGCCGGGTAACTTTCAGATATTTTTAAGTGCAATTGACTTGTGGTCGATTTTCTTTGAGCCACTATGAACCCACTCGACTCATTGGCGGACTCTCCTGTCGTGAAAATCTCGAGGATCCTAATATGGACACAGGGTACCAAAACAATAAGAAAATCAATTCAGTGCTGGTCGACATGAATTTTCTAATTTAGTGGTGTCACCCACGATTAGCCACACATCATTGTCGATCCAGTCTATCTCTGATTTCAAATCGATTTTTAACTGTGCCGTAATGACCTCTAAAGATGGACACGGTCGAGAAGCCGATTCCTGGTCGAATTCTCAAGTCTATTGCCTTAAAATTCCTAATAATTTCCCCATATAGTCTAGTTATCTCAAGAATAATCAGTTCTGAGAATAGCCCTATAAACACGTCAATGAAACGCCCGATTCATTCAGAAGAAAATATAATTGAAAATTTGGGATGTCACAATGTTAATTCAGTCTATTATTAACAGCTTCCGTGTTTTGAACTTTTGCAAACAAGCCATTTAACTATGTGATATTTACAAAATATCCTAGGGACTCCGTTGAAAACAGTCTTGGATCGTGAAATTTAACATAATTAAGAGTTGAATTTAACATAATTAAGAGTTAGACGAATAGGCCAGAAAATGCTAGAGTGCCTAAAGGCATTGACAGTAAAAGGAATGAACGACCCTGCATTCAGAGCATTTTCTTAAAATGCATATATGTTCTATGGATAAACATCACTTTTCAAGTTTGATTCATTAGGAGGAGACTAACCTAGAAATAGTAAACTGAATAGGTAACACCATAATCTCTAGATTACGAGAACCAACATAACAGGCAATTAAATGAAGAGGCTAGAAAATGATCGAGAATTGAAAAGGCACCCCTCATTAGCAGTAACACATTGATAAAATTGCCCATTTAATTTTTCACAAATGGATATCACTTGCAAAAGATATTATTTCGACCTTATAAAAATGCCTCTTGTTGTAATAATTAATCACCACAAAGTAAGTTGGAGACGAAATCACCTAGGAACCCAGATTTGTTACCAAAACAGGTCAAAAAGATAATGACTAGATGCACTATTCCTCCAATGCACATGGTAAGCTATCCTGACAGGATTAAAAAAATAACTTCCCAATAAAGCGCTAAGAATCCTTAATAAATGGCTAGAATTCTTGAGGACATTCTGTCTTCACTTGAAGGTCATAGGCTCGTGTCTAGAAGTCCTAAGGACATTCTATCTTCTCCATCCAAAAAAATGTATAGGAGACTTTCTGGACGTTGCCACTGCTTCTCCTCCAGCAAAGAAGTTCATTGAGGATTGGCCTTCTGTCAACAGGTGAAGGCCGACGGAGCAATCGAGCACCGTCAGACTGAACTTCTTTTCTGGCGGAGAGGCAATGGCAATATCCAAGAAGTCTCCTAATGGTTGTTTTAAATGGAGAGGATGGAATGTCCTCGGGACTTCTTCTAGACACCGGAGCCCATGGCCTTCAAATGAAGAACATCATGTTCTCTACATCAGCGTGCAGCTTGCAAAATCGGTCTTCATTCGAACCACTAGATGGGAACGACGATGATTCCATTGAGGAGGATGAATACGCCATCGAACTTGGAGAATGCTCCATCACCGCTTCGTGATACAACCTTCCTCTGTAGGCGACGAGATCAGCATAGTACACAGGCGTGACTAGAGACACTGGTTTGGTGCATCGAGCAAAGGTAAAGCATAAACTATAAATCAACTTCTCCAAGTCGTCAGAGCTAAACTTGTGCTTGTCCCAGAGGACATGGTAATAGGTTGGCTTGCTCGTCCCGAGGCCGCCATAGTGGCTGCACAGATAGAAGTCAAATTCAAAAGGATGCACAACTCTTGTGTCCACGACTGTCCCTGGTGGCACGTTCCCCGTGGGGCCCCCGTCGAGGTCTCTCTACGGGAAAAGACGAGTTTGGTAACGATCGTGATGGTCGGCCTATCTTTCTCACGGAAAGCCTTCTTCAAATCCTGCAATTCTTCGTTCAGAACCATATCGAATTGGCTTTCACTCACACCATCGCGGAACGATACGAGTTTCCCGGGCGTAACTTGATTCAAACGGGCGTATGTCTCAATGAGCTCATGACACATCTCCCCGATGTTGACAATTTTCTCTTGTCGGTGGAGCTGAGGTTGCACCCTCACAGCATAGCGATTGGCAGCAGGCCAGTTGACAGTACCAACAATGGCAGCAAATGACGGACTTCTTGTGTTGCGGGATGCGGGATGGTTGACATCAGCATGGAGGAACGTCACATGCCCCTTGCCGTCTATTGGGATATAATATGCGGAATTACCAGAATCTTGCAATTTACGTCAACGCGAAATCACCCTGCAGAAATTAAACGAAAAAATAAGGACACCAGAAATTTACGTGGTTCGGTCCGAGTATCGGTACTACGTCCACGGGGAGAGCCAAGAAGAAATAATCCACTAAAATCGGAGAATCGAGTTTACAATCGCCGATCGCCAAGTGTTTCACACACCTAGATTTAACACCAAACCCTAAGTGTTTATAAATAAACAATTCAATTGGGTATAAACTCACGGCGCAAAATTACCGCGCGTTCAAGCTCGGAAACAAAACAAAACACTCTAGTATTTCTTCAAGCTTCGCGCAGCTTGCGACTCTTCTCAAAAACAGGACGTTCGGCTTCGAAGTAGGGTTTTCTCTCGGCCGTTCAACGCATCCGCAAGAAAGAACGATTCTGTCTTATATATGTGCCCAAAAGGTCAAATACTTTGACCTGGGGCCCACCTAAAATTATCTACATGCAGAGAACTACTTCACGCCAAAAGGAATTCTTCTTCATGTGGGTGTTGACTTTTGGGCCCCACCTGGTAAAAAAGAATTCGGCATGTGCAGACTTCCGATCCGTTGAATGTTGGCCCAATAAACCCCACAAAATTAATTCGGCTTCCGCAGCAGCAAAGAAGGAAAGTTTCCCTTCTTTTAATTTTATTTTATATTTCTTCTTTCGTGCAAGAATCGCAAATTGTAAATACTCAAACTCGAGTCATAATTTAACAATTCTCCACCTTGGCTCGATATTTGAAACCAAGTTATAGTACTCATCATCCATGCTGCTCTCCCAACGCCCCGACGGGCGCTCACTCTCCACAGACACCAATAGAGCTCAAGGCAGCTTGAGCTTCGCCAAAGGAATATACTTAGTCATCATGTTCCGGGTTATCTGCTGTAGCAATCTTTTAACAATAATAATACCCTTAGCTAAGACATCTCGGATGAAGTGGTACCTGATGTTGATATGCTTCGTTCGCTCGTGATAAACTGGATTATATGCCAAATATATCGCACCTTGGTTATCACAGTGTATATCCACACTTTTCTGTTCTAACCCAAAGTCCGAGAGCAAACTTTGTAACCATATCGCCTCCTTCGCTACAAAGGTTAGTGCCATGTACTCTGCCTCAGTCGAAGACAAGGCAATATGATCCTGTAAAGACGCTTTCCAACTAACTGCACCACCCGCTAGCGTAAACACATACCCTGCTAAAGATCTGCAATCATCCAAGTCACCGGCGTGATCCGAATCCACAAAACCAGTGGTTTCACTGCCATTACTGTCCCTTCGGTATACTATACCCACATCTCGTTGTCCCCTTCAAATATTCGAGGATCCACTTCACAGCTTTCCCAATGAGCTTTACCAGACGCTTCATATAGCGACTAACCACGCTCACAAATTTGTGAAATATCGGCCTAGTGCACACCATAGCATACATAATATTACCCATGGCACTAGAATAAGAAACACGGGACATATGCTCCTCCTCCTCCTCGCCCTGCGGTGATAATTTATCTGAAAGTTTAAAGTGCTTCGCTAAAGGTGTACTTACAGATTTTGCCGACTGCATATTAAACCGTGCAACGATCTTCTCAATATATTTCTTTTGAGATAGACGTAAAACTCCTGCAACCCCGTCACACAAAATCTCCATACCTAAAATTTTCTTTGCAGCACCTAAATCTTTCATCTCAAATTCAGCATTTAACCGCTTCTTCAGCACATCAATATCGACATATTCTTAGTCTGCTATCAAAGATATCATCAACATATAAGAGTAGATAAATCAAAGAACCATTCTCCAATCTCCTATAGTAAACGCAGCTATCCATCCGACTTTTTGAATAGTCTTGACTAGCCATGAAAGTATCAAAACGTTTATACCACTGTCTAGGAGATTGTTTCGGCCCATACAAAGATTTCTTTAACAAGCAAACATGATCTTCCTTACCCGGAATAGCAAATCCCTCTAGTTGCCTCATGTAAATCTGCTCCTCCAACTCACCGTGAAGAAACGCAGTTTTCACATCTAGCTATTCTAACTCGAGATCCTGCGAAGCAACTAAGATAAGTAAAACACAAATAGAAGTATGTCTTACCACAGGAGAGAACACCTCATTGTAGTCAATGCCCTCACGCTGTGTATACCCCTTCGCCACAAGTCTCGCCTTATACCTTGCTGCCTCGACATCAGGAATGCCCTCTTTCCGTTTGAAGACCCATTTACTTCCGACAATCTTTTGGCTCTTGGGTACTTTGACCAGCTCCCATGTCTGATTTCGATGGAGAGATTCCATCTCTTCACTCATAGCCCCTAGCCACTGCGACGACTCCGAACTAGCCATCGCCTCAGAATAAGACGAAGGCTCATCTCGTCTCCACCTCATCACCTACGTCAATGCATAAGCAATATCTCGTATAACCATAACGTACCGATGATTTAATGTGCCTTCTCTGTCTATCTGCGGCTATAGTTTGCTGCGGCTTTGCTGGTTGTTCACTATCACCGACTTTAGAACCGCGGCTTCATTTGCAGTCTCAACTTCTGTTACCTTTGAGGTCTCCGGAGTCTCCACCAAGCTCCACCTCACTAATGACACCATGATCTATCTTCTCTTTGTTGTGTCTCGAACTCCTCCATTGAAGCATTGCGGTCTCGTCGAAGATCACATCTCTTTGCGATTAGAAAACCGGGTGATCTAGGATCGGTGCACCACGCCCGGTAGCCTTTCACCCCATGTGCATAACCCAAAATATGCACTTCTTCGCCCTCGGCTCAAGCTTACCATCGCTCGCATGAGCATACGCAGACATCCGAATATACGTAATCCGGAGTAATCAACAGGTTTCTCCGACCATACTTCCTCGGAGTCTTCCACTCGATAGCAGCGACGATGGAGATCGATTTACCAAGTAACATGCCATGTTTATTGCTTCGCCCAAAATTCCTTGCCAAGTCCCGCGTGCGAAATCATGCATCGAGCTCGCTCAAGTAAAGTTTCGTTCTTCCGTTCGCCACGCCATTCTCGCTGTGGTGTCCTGTGTACTATGCGGTGTCTTACAATACCTTCTTTCTCGTAGAACTCGGTAAAATCTTTACCACGTAACTCCATGCCATTATCGGTTCTCGGCACTTGATTTGTTTATCTCGATCAAGTTTCTCAATCAATGCCTTAAATTTCTTGAACCGATCAAACACATCATATTTGTGCTTCAAAGTAAACCCATACCTTCCTCGAATAATCGTCGATAAATGTCAGCATATATCGGGCACCTCCTTTCGAAGGAACTGAAGACGGGCCCCAGACGTCTGAGTGAATATATTCAACTGGTCGTTTGGTTAAATGAATAGCTGTAGTAAACTTAACACGATGCTGCTTCCCATAGATGCAGTGCTCACATAAGTCCAGCTTCCCCGTCTTCGACCCATCAACAACCCCTTTTCACTCAAAGATCGTCATACCCGCTTCACTCATGTGCCCCAAACGCATATGCCATAATTGAGTCAAGTCGAATCCGACTCACCTAATGAAACCGCAAAGTGTTCCGGTCACGGTCTCTCCCAGAGATGATAGAGAGTATTAACTTTCTTCCCCTTTCATCACCGTCATGGCATCTCGAGAGATTTTTAGTACTCCACCTTCGGCGGTGTACCTACACCCGATGTCATCGAGTGTCCCTAGAGAAATAAGGTTCTTCTTGAGCTCCGGTACATGCCTCACATCTGTCAATGTGCGAACCACCCCATCGTGCATCCGGATCCGAATTGTCCCTATCCCCACAGCCTTACAGACTGCATTATTCCCCAAAAGAACCCTACCACCATCTGCAGCATGGTAAGTAGTAAACCAGTTCTTATGAGGCGTCATGTGATAAGAACACCCCGAATCTAGCACCCATTCGTCTCCGACGAAGTAGCAGCCACACATAAGACAACTTCGCATCACTAATGCTCCCCTCAAAGAACGTTTGCCACATTGTTTGTGGCATTCTGCCTATCAACTTTATTCCTCCTCTTTGGACAATCTCTCCTGATGTGCCCCTCCTCGTGACACTCAAAGCACTTCACGCGTCCCTTGGACTTTCTATGGCGTGATTTTGATATGCTTTTACCTCTGCTGCTACTAGGCTCTCGATGTTGTTCTCTACCCCGAATCGTTAGTGCTTGCGTTGCTCCTTTGGCCAGACCGTCATCTCGCAACTTTCTCTGCCACTCCTTAGAAAATAAGGTGGACTTTACCTCCTCTGAGGTAATTGTAGTACGCCCGCAACAGCTGAATCGTAAAGTGCTCCCATGACTCTAGTAAAGAGGCTAACAACATCATGCCCTGTTCTTCATCATCAAGTATCTTACCGACGTTCTTCAGATCCAACATGAGTTTATTAAATTCATCTAGGTGGGTTCTGATAGACGTACCTTCAATATATCTAAATTGAAACATCTTCTTCAAAGATATACAAGCGATTGTTCAAACCTTTCTTCACATAGAGTGCTTGAAGTTTTGCCCATAATTCTGCGGCATCCTTCTCCTCAATAACCTCTAGTAAGACCTCATCCGACAAATTTAATAGGATTATGCTCTTTGCTTTTTCCATAAGCTCTACCTTCTCTCGAAGCTTTCATTATAATTGGCAACTCATCTTCACCATCTAGTGCCTTGGCCAAACCTTGTGTTGTCAATAAAGCCCGCATCTTGATGCTCCATAACACAAAGTTATTGCTCCCATCAAACTTCTCAATCTCAGATTTCCTCTCAGACATAATTGCAATAATAGAATTTCCAGATAATAATCAGACAAGCAAAAGCCCCAAATTACAATCAAGAAATCCAAGCTCAAGCTCTGATACCAATTGTTGGGATATAATATGCGGAATTACCAGAATCTTGCAATTTACGTCAATGCGAAATCACCCCAGAGAAATTAAACGAGAAAAATAAGGACACCAGAAATTTACGTGGTTCGGTCCGAGTATCGGTAACCTACGTCCACGAGGAGAGCCAAGCAGAAAATAATCCACTAAAATCGGAGAATCGAGCTTACAATCGCTCGATCGCTCAAGTTTTCCACACCTAGATTTAACCCCAAACCCTAAGTGTTTATAAATAAACAATTCACTTGGGTATAAACTCACTACAAGAAAATTACCGCTACGTTCAAGCTCGGAAACAAAACAAAACACTCTAGTATTTCTTCAAGCTTCGCGCGGCTTGCGACTCTTCTCAAAAACAGGACGTTCGGCTTCGAAGTAGGGTTTTCTCTCGGCCGTTCAACGCATCCGCAAGAAAGAACGATTCTGTCTTATATATGTGCGCCCAAAAGGTCAAATACTTTGACCTGGGGCCCACCTAAAATTATCTACATGCAGAGAACTACTTCACGCCAAAAGGAATTCTTCTTCATGTGGGTGTTGACTTTTGGGCCCCACCTGGTAAAAAGAATTCGGCATGTGCAGACTTCCGATCCGTTGAATGTTGGCCCAATAAACCCCACAAAATTAATTCGGCTTCCAGCAGCAAAGAAGGAAAGTTTCCCTTCTTTTAATTTTATTTTATATTTCTTCTTTCGTGCAAGAATCGCAAATTGTAAATACTCAAACTCGAGTCATAATTTAACACCGTCAATACGCAAAAATCGATTGAATAACTCCACATTGCTGCCTCCAAGCTTGGCATTGACCTTGAGGGCCAAATCAGCGAGATACTGATCGTTCACTTTATTGGCTTGCATGGATAGGCAACACTGAGTAACTAACCCGACTCATGTCTCGCAGATCCATTTGAGGTTCTTGTAACCGATGTCCCTTCTAGACATGATGCAAAGAAGGAATTGAGGACCCCGTCTCCCAACTCTGCAAGCACGGTCATTGACATCCTCTAGCAGCTCGGTCAATCTAGCCACATTGGAGAACATGCTCATTGTGGCATCTTGATAAAAGAGCGGTTCTTCCATGCGAATCCCCAAGTTTCTGCATCGGCTTATAAGCTTTTGGATGAACAGCTTATAGTTAAGCCAATTCCGGTCCGACACGCTGAAATCAACAATGAATGACCCATCTTTTGATTGGCTTCACATCTATGACCGATTTCCCCATTAGATTCCAACGGCATCTCTCTATCAACTTCTATCTTGATCACCTTGCCATTTGAAGTCGCAAGCTTTAGCTCGGGAGGTCCGATGACATGTCCAGCCACTATCGCCATGGTCACGTCGACTTTGATTCCAAAGTTTTGGCTGACGTCTCTGCAGCAAGGTAAGGAACATTTTTAAAAAAGAAGAAAAAATGACAAAATCAAAGACAAAAAGAAAGTCGTATTAGTCTGGTGCTTACTGCTATATACTCTTATACCATGTTTGTCGATCAAATGCTATTTAAATCATATAGTCTATGCCTTTTTATGAGACCATTTCACCAACAAAGAAAATAGAATCCCCAATAATATGTTGTCTATTTGAACATATTCCTTAAGACAGTATAATTGAAAATGCATATCACCTGCACATAGCACCAGTATTGCAGGGGGGAAAAACAAGAGCATACATAAATGTAAATTAACTACTGTACAAAAAGATGGAGAAGCCTCATGTGCATAACCACATTATTTTTTTGATCTGCAGGTCAAGTTGTGATAGAAGCAACGACATAATCAGAGCACACGACGAGTGTTACATACCAGCAAGGTCCGTGTTCAACCATATCGTGTGGCAAATGTACTTCTTTCTGATATGCGGTGGAGGCAAGGAGAGTTTCTTCAGCATGAAGGCAGCGTCTCTCTCCAAATTCTCCTTTGGGTACCTCTGCACCTCGACCAACAAGCAGAACTCCATCGGCATGAAATTTTTCTTGTTGTTCTTGCTGAAATCCAGGCAAGGAATGTCCTTGTACTTAATCTCAATTTTATACTTCTCCCAGAAGTAGTTCACCAGGTTGATCTTCTTCATCTTGCCCTCAGAGCTCTCGCAGCTGAAAGATATCGAGCGTATGGTGTCATTGGTCAACCCAACCACTGTCTACTTCTGTTTGGTCCTGCGGTGGGTCACAGTGACCTTCAAGCCCCCAACAACTGCTCGACTTCCCTCCTATACCGTGCAAACTGGTTGATGCTGAACCCACGTATGTTCTCCTTGAGGAAATCAATAACTGGCATCCTCTTTCGGAAAGCCATGACCGAATAATCGAGAGACGACACGAGGCCCTGGGAGATCAACTTCAAGCTGTGTTGGAATCCCCTGAACGCTGCGACGCCACACCTGAGGTCATCTTCCTCATGATACTCAAGAGGATAGAAGTGCCAACCAACCGAGATCATGTGCCTGACGGGGTTCTCCTTCATCACCACATCCATGCCTTGCAATATGTCACGCGGGATGGACAGCAAGTTCCCAGCCAAGTAGTCCTTTTAACTTATAGAGATTGAGCTCGTTCACGGGGGTAATGGTGCATCGGAATGAGGAGTCCTCGTTGTCTTCCCCGGAAAATATTTTCATGTCGTATGTCCCGCAAGGCAGTGGGAGAGAAAATATTGGGTGGGTTCAACCCTCCACATGGGCGAAATGTATCACCATACAAAAGCCGACACGTGGCAAATTTGGGCCCACTTGTCAGCGCCCACTTCTCCGTTAACACTCCGCCTCTCTCCCCTTTACTCTCTCTCCTCCCCTCCGTTTCTGTCCACACCTATCTTTCCCTCTTCTTCTCTTTTTTTGAGAAATTTCCCTCGTTAGTCTAACACGCGCAAGGGAAAAGACAAGAAAAGCAAAGAGAGAGAGAGGGAGTGGGAAAGAAGAAACAAAGCGAGGGAGGGAGGAAGTCTTCTTCTTCGGTCATCTTCGACTGAGTATCCCCCACTCCCAACACCACTGCTTCCACCGCCTCGATGAGCCGCTCTTGACGCCGTTGTTTTTACCAGCACGCCGTCGCCGCAGCTGCCCCGAGCGCCGCGACACCCTTGCTCGCCTTCCCTCTTGCAGTCAAATCCGCCTCCCTAGACGTTCTTGCTGTTCCGTCACCAGCGTCTCTGATTTTATTCCACCATCGACGACGCTGCTGTTGTTCCGCCACCGACGATGCCAACGACGACCAGGTCGCTGTCTCGTTTGTCCAAGCAGCTGCCCACGACGTCTTCTGCCCCTGCCTGCGACCCTCTCTCCCTCTTCTCTCTCTACTTCTCTTTTCTCCAACCGCCACCACCGTCACCGACTCTCCTCCTCCTTCCGTAATAAACCGCTCCTAGCATCGCTGCCAGACTCGTCATCTTCCTCAAGCAAGACAATCATCAAGGCAGTGGTGGCCACTGTGGCCAGCTCGCTGGTCGTCGCGGCGATCGGACTCGAAGATGGACACGGAGTCGGAATCACCGTCGCCATCCCCGTCGGACTCCGATGCCTCGGAGGAATCCTCCCGCCAGCGGCGGCACCGGCGACGGAAGGAGCAAAGCGGTTCTAAGAGGGAGAAGCATAGGAGGAGAGAGAGAGAGGCGGCGGTAGCAACAGTAGCGGTAGGAAGGAGAGAGGACGTGTGGATAGAGACAAGGAGCAGAGGAGGTCGAGGAAGGATGAGAAGAGGAGCGGCAAGAGGAGCGCTTGCGATGGATCTTCTGGTGGTTCCGATTTGGAGACGAAGAGAATTTGCGTTGATCCGGAATCGGCACTGAAGTGGCCATGAGCCGACTCAAGCTCGAGCCATGGCAGACACAAGAAAAAAGAAAAGAGAAGTGGAGAGAGAAGAGGGGGAGAAAGAGTTGTGGGTAGAAACGAAGGGGAGGAGAGAGAGTAAATGGGAGAGAAACGGAGCGTTAATGGAGAGAGTGGGCGCTGACAAGTGGGCCCAAATTTGCCACGTGTCGAGTTTTGTATGGTGATACATTTCACCCACATGGAGGGTTAAACCCACCCAATATTTTCTCGGCAGTGGGATTGCACTAAAGATGTTCTTCTCACCATCATAAGCGGTCATGGATAAAGGAAACTGCATATTGTCGGAGAATAACTTCTCCTTGATTTGAGATAAAGTGGTTTTTGATAGCCTCACGGGATGGCTGTGCCTCGCCGGCATCTCGGGCTTGATGTCAACATTGTAGTGCCTTACAATGGTTTCAGAGTTGAATGTGATGGGAAAGTTGTTGACAAGAAGCCTGACGTGCCGAGCAGCCAACGAGCCGCCTTTGTCAGGGCGTCTAATGGGGTAAATCTTATCCCCATTTCTTGGGGAAACCAAGTTAAACTCCGGCCCTTGGTTAAACTCTGGTTGTACAGCAATAGTCCCGAAATCTGTTAAGAAAATATAAATTACGTCAATTGATGCGGCACATTAGTTTCAGCCACTTTGTCAGAAACACCCAATGTGGTTACACTTACTACTTTTTTTACAATTTTTTGGTACTTAGGGTTGTAGAACCAAAACAAAACCAAAAAAAAAAATGTGAGAGGGAAAGTTATGTGTCACGGGCCGATCGATTGGGATTGTGACCATGCGGCAACTCAGGCTATTTTGGATCGCCTAAGCCAAGCCTTGCTCGATCGCACACTCACTCGCTCACCCGGATCGTAGAGAAGGAAAGTTTCTAGAGAGAGGAGCTCTGAAAAGAAAAGAACTTTGTATTGCTGAAATAATTGGATGAATACAAATGAGGGGGATGGCACCCATTCTTATACTTGAAGCCCTCTGATTACATCCGTTGATCTAGAATTTATCCGGCGGACAAGATCGCACCGCCTCATCTACCGACACTTAATGACAACTACTAGCTACCGACATTAATGGCTAGAGACTTCTAGAATGCGGCTCAATTACCGTATCGTCCGCCCTTGGAAAGTTCCGGAAGAAGGCTCGTTGGGAATCCGAGCGAGCACAGGAGGTCCACCACGGATGAGTCACGGCCGTCCCTTAGGAACCTCTTGGATCGGTCTTCTTTGGGCCGTGACATTTTCCCCCAATCAATCGAGCGACACCCTTGTCGCTCACAGCTCGACCAGCGGCCTTTCTAGCACAAGCACGAGCTCTCTTCTTTTGATTTTGCTTGGCTCGGACGCTCATGAACGACAGACCACACCCCTCTATCTTCGACTCCAACTTTGCTCGGGCGTGGCACGCGACAAGTACTCAACCTCGGGGAAGAGCACTTGGATTGGCATATCCCGAGTTGGAGTAGGATCCAACTCTTCCTTCGACTTCTCCATGGATGGCTTGTTCATGCGCCTTCAAGCTATTATCGAGACACCGGATCGTTGCAATGGTCTTGGTGTTGATCACCCCTTTTATCATGGGGATCAACGTCGGGCATTTTGGGTCGAGGATCATGATGCACTTGGTCCTCATGTTGATCATAGATCTCACACTATGGAAGAATTGCATACCCAAAATGAGATCATAATCATCGAGAGGAATTACCTCGAATGACAGCTTGCCCTTCCATCCGCCAATTTGGACGTCTACATTAGGAGTTGTTCCTACACCATCGAGGCCATCCAAGTTGATGGTCTTGAAAGACTGCCCGGTTGGTTCCACATGAAGTCCCAAAGTCTTCGCCACCTCGGTAGACATGAACATGTTCGAGGCTCCAGTGTCAACCAAGGCATATAGCGCTCGGCTGCACACTTCAACCTCCACAAAGAACATCTCCGTGTTTGGGGCAGCTTCCTTCCCTTTGGACGGCAATCGGGCTTGGACGGTGTTGATAATCTTCACGTCTCCAAGTCAGATTTGCTGCTTCTCTTCTTTGGGTTCCTCCTCCACCTCTTCGATGGCTAGGAGGGCATTGATTCTAACCTTCTTCAGGCACTTTTGGGTCCAATGCGGACCTTTGCAAATGAAGCAAAGAGAAGGCGGGGGTTGATCAAACTTACTCATCATATAGTCCATTTGTGATCGACCCCTTTGGAAGGATGGCTTGGAAGTTCCTTCCCCCCATGTCTTGAATCAACCGCCTTGATCATGCGTGCCTTGGGGAGTGCTTCTTCCTTCGTCCTCAGAGGATCAATCCGACCTCCAATCTCTTGCTTGATTCTTTGGTTCAGCTTTGGTGAGGTCGACGATGGACTCGGCCAAGCTTAGCGCTCTCGCAAGACTGCACACGTCCTGTCGCTTGAGCTCAAGCTGCGCCCACGGCTTCAATCCATCCATAAACGCTCCAAGAGCCTCCTCCTCTCCTAGGTTGCGGATTTGGAGTTTGAGCTCCATGAATTCCTTCACGTACTCTCGGATCGTGCCTCTTTGTTCGAGGTGATGGAGCTTGCTACGGGCTTCTTGTTGAGCAAACTCGGAGAAGAAGTAGTCTCGAAACTCCCTCACGAAGTCATCCCATGTATTCACGGGATCGGCGCCACGCTTCGTCTCATTGCACCTATTGCGCCACCAAAGCATCGCGGTATCGGAAAGGAACATCGAAGCGGTTCTTACCTTGATCGACTCATCTTGGATGTTGACGGCGCCAAAGTATTGCTCCATGCTCCACACGAAGTTGTCCACCTCCGGTCGCCTTTGAACTCTTTAGGCGTCGGCACCTCAAGCTTGGGCACCGCTTGTGTGGGCATCGCTCCATTGGTGATGCTCAACTTGCATAGGGCGAGCTCGGTCTTGAGCTCTTGGATCTCCTCTTTCATGGCTTCGACCTCATCCCTACAATGACTTTCATCCTCAATCACTTGGACACGCCCCTTCAACACATTGATTGATGCTTCAAGGGCTTCATCCTTGTCGTGTAGCGGGGCCGTCGCTTGGTTGATGCAGGTCATGAAGTCTTCACGAAGCGAGCCTTCAACCTCCATGATGCGGTCTCTCACGTCATCCAAGTCTTCCATGAACTCGACCATGGCACTCCGACCTTCGTGAGCTTCTCATCAATCGCAGCTATGGCATCCATCGAGGCTTCTCTCTTCTTCATTCGGCCGCAAGTCTCCTTGACTTGCACGGCCTCTCCATCCATAACAGCTTATTGGCTCGACATTCTCTCGAGCAGTTGGCGCTCCTCAATCTCTGGAAACGAATCTCTCCTTTTGCTCTGATACCACTTGTCACGGGCCGATCAATTGGGATTGTGACCGCGCGGCGACTTAGGCTATTTTGGATTGCCTAAGCCAAGCCTTGCTCGATCGCACACTCACTCGCTCACCCTGATCATAGAGAGAGAAAGTTTCTAAAGAGAGGAGTTCTGAAAAGAAAAGAACTTTGTATTGTTGAAATAGTTGGATGGATATAAATGAGGGGGAGGGCACCCCTTCTTATACTTAAGGCCCTCTGATTACATCCGTTGATCTAGAATTTATCCGGCGGACGAGATTGCCCCGCCTCATCTACCGACACTTAATGACAACTACTAGCTACAGACATTAACAGCTAGAGACTTCTAGAATGCGGCTCAATTACCGTATCGCCCGCCCTTAGAAAGTTCTAAAAGAAGGCTCGTTGGGAATCCGAGCGAGCACAAGAAGTCCACCACGGATGAGTCACGGCCGTCCCTTAGGAACCTCTTGGATCGATCTTCTTTTGGGCCGTGACATATGCATCATTGTGTAGATTAGCATCCAAGAAAAGACAATGAAACCCGTCACTCATTTTTTAATGGCTACGACTTCTAAACATTTAACTATTAAAACACTGGCCAAGATTTAAATTCAACTGTCATGCACCTGATCGGGAGAAAAAGCTAAATCAAAATCGTATGTGTTAAACATGATAAGTAATTTGTGAATTGACTGGAAAATCACATTGATTCATATGCAAAGATCCTTCTAGTATAAACAAACTAAAAGAAACTTGCAAAAAGAAAGCGTTTTTAATGTCACTCTGAAAACGCAATAAAAACTTGAGTTTCGAGCCATTTAGGACTGCTCTTCTTCCCAAATCAAATCAATCAATATTCAATCAGGTATGGCGCTGTGAGGGCAATGTCGACGAAATGAAATTATATGTACTAGCTATAGGCTCGGGATCTGAATAGAGTGAGGCATCATATCCAGGATGACGAGTGTCGATATCAATAGGTGATCGACTTGTGATATCCTAAAATTCAACCTTCTCGAGATATATGAAATGTTATTTCATCAATATACTAATAGTAAAATTTACTCTAAACTAATCACTCATGAGTTAATTAATCTATTGGAAGAGGCCACAGAGGATTAAAATGTGAATGACCGGAGAATTCAATCAAAGATAGACTGCTCAACCAAAAGGATCGACAACGGAACAATACTACACCGTCACAAGTCAATTAGTGAACGGATATAAATCGATTCGACAGAGTTACGTAGTTGGATTACGGGTGATTCCACACGATTACGATGCTTGTTGCAAACGACAGTAAACTGATTTTCTATTGATCTTGTATTTAGGATGAGTAATTGATTTATCGTGATTATATGATAATTGAGGGTTATCCATGATTTGAAGAGGCACAAACGTGGATCGAAAATTATCGACCACGGGTTAAACGCGCAAAAACCTCTAAAAGCTACCCATAGTTTATGTCGTATTAAAGTTGCATTTGATCAATTTCAACCACGATTTTAATCCGATTTCGGGTATCAAACTCTCAAGGATTCCAAGATCAACCTATTGGACGTCGCCTCATTTATTTGCCAATTTGTCAATAAGTATTAATTTTTGGACAATGATTAGTAGGTCGAGAATTGGAAGCCGGAAAAGGGAGCCGGGCCAAGCAAAGGCCCATTAGGCCTCACACCCAAATTAAAGGCCCAAATTGGATGAGTTAAGCCCAAGCCCAAACCCAAGCCCTATGTGCATGAGTAGTGTGCATGAATAGTAACCTGGCCTCTAGAAGCCTAATTTTAGGCTTGCCTTCAAAGTCTTGATTCATTAATGCCCTCTAGAAGCCATGATTACAAGAGACAAAGACTTTGGTCTTGCAAGAAGACTTGCCACTTTTGGTTTCTTAAATTCTACCATGATTCCAATTTTCGAAATTCCTGGACCCTCATTGTTTTCCGATTTTATAGAACTTCTTGTGGTTCGAATTTAAAGAAACTTCCTTCCTGAAAGTCGTTCAAAAAATATTTATGTATAACATACTTTAATTTAATATTATTCTGAGGTTGAATGATTAGTATGAAAGCCTATTCTTTTACCATGTGAAAACTGCCCAGTGCAGTAAAAATAGTGACCTATTTGTCTTCTTAATTTTTTATAAAAATTTTCCTTTAGAATATGAACATTCTACCTTCACAAAAGTTGCAGAGGACATTCATTTCTACAATATACTAAAATTTCAAAGTGTTTTATGAAGATTTGAATGTCGAAATGAATTTTCTTCTGCGGTCGTTGAATTTGTCCAACGGACGAAACATTGGGTTGTCTTTGGTGATTTTCTTATCTTTATAAAAAAAAAAAAAAAAAACGAATTGGGCTTGGTTTCCTTCATAAAAAAATGTTAGTTAAGATCTTTTCTACAACATATTAAATATTCATAATTTTTTGAATCCATTTGATAAGGTAATGACATTTATTTCAAAAATTGCTCGAAACTACTCTTTACATCGGAGGGGGAGGGCCACACGCCCAAGCTTGGAGGACAAGCCTAGGCAATTGAATGGTTGAGATTTCTTCTTGCTCTCCAAGCCAAGATATCCATCATGAGCATAGGGCAATAATTCCAACTTGCATTGATGCAAAGGAGACCCACTTCTCTCTCTACTTCTTCCCCAAGTTTAGTCAATTGTGTGCTCCCCAAGTTTAGGCAATGGTGTGGTTGAGATCTACCCTTGCTCCCTAAGTTGGAATGGAGGGCCAAGATGTGCTCTTGCTCCCCAAATTAGGACTTCAAGTCAAGGGATATTAATAGGCCAACTTCTTCCCCAAGTTTTCCTCTTTTTCCCTCATTTCTCTCACTTTCTCTCTCTACCCCTCCCTTTGGACGAATTTTCTTTCATCCCTCTCTCTCATCTCATACCCATTCCTCTCTTTCTCTCTCGGTTTGCTACCCTATGTCTTCATACCGTGCCGCCTTACCATTCGCCGTCCCTCAAGCCGTGAGCCACCATCACCGCCAGACAACCACCAAGCCACCAACCTTCCTTGGTCATGAGCTCAAGCTATTGCCGATGCTATGGTGCCACCGTTTGAACCATGAGCTCCACGTTCTCATCATCGTCACGCCACCGTCGCCGTTAGCTCGCCGTCACCGTAAAATCATGAGTTAACTTCATAATCTTTTATTAAGCTGTTAATTGCGTATAGGGGTGGTTTAGATTAAGGCTAATGGTAGTTAGTATGGTTTAGTTGATAGGTTATCACGATAGATGATAAGTGAACTTGATAGGTTATCGCAATAGGTGATAAGTAGACTTGATGGGTTATCGCAATAGGTGACAAGTGGACTTGATAGGTTATCAAGAATAGGTGATAAGCTATCGAGAAATTGGTGATAAGCTATCACCAAAGGGGTGATAAGCTATCGGAAAATAGGCGATAAGCTATCGGTTTAAGGTTGATAGACTATCGCAATAGGGCAATAAGTGATGATTTTTATGGGTTTTGTACTTGATTTATTGGATAAATTTATGCATAATTCATATTGTTTGAGCTTATTATGCCATGATGTTGATTGCCCAAATCATAAGTTTTAAATGCTATTTTCAAAAAAGGTTTTACTTACAAGAAAATGAACAACTTTGAGGTGTCATGTTTGGACACCATGTTTTATGTGCTAAATGGGGCAATGGGGTTTTAAAATGAAAACGTGCAAAGTTTGGTGGGTTGATTTTAAGTACATGACCACATGTGATTATTTCACCAGAATTTTAATTGTAAAGATTTTTCGAGATTTGTTATTTGAGCATGAATTCTTTTACACTTAGCTAATTGATGACAGATAAAATTGACTTGAATGTTGGCGTGCTTGAGTGATCACTTAATTGAACCTGTCACCCAACGGGAGTTTGGGGGTCCGGATGCTGAGTAGCGGTTGAGGCCGTACCGATGCTCCTTTATGGAATGCTGTCTAGACAGGGGTTCTAGACATTGCCGTGCCCGATGGGCGGGACAATACCCGGTCATGCCGGAAGACCGCCAACCCTTGTGGTGGCCGTGGCCCGAGAAGTCGTAATGATCTAAAAACACGGTCTCGAGAATAGCATGGTAATATGAGATGCCATGATATTCTTGAGACGCCGCGTGTGCAAAATGCATGAGTGCTAATGCATAGTCTGAGAGTGATGTTATGACTTGCACATGTATGGCATGGAAATATAAATGAGTCGCATGAGGCATATGTGAATTGTTATAAGCAAGGATGTGCCAAGGCGAGGTAAGGATGCCTGTGAGTTATTTGACGGCTTTAATATTTGTCTTTGGCGTTGATTGCTGGACCATGTTTATAGTTAAGGCAAAAAACGCTATTGATCTGCCATCGATATAATGTAGCATGTTTAGGCTGCCTTTGAGACGAATTAGCGTCCTAGTTGAGGCTTAGGTTGTTAACTCGCTGAGATATTTATATCTCACCCCGTTTTTTATTAATATTTTTCAGGCCCGTGGTATGGAGAACCGTCATGCTCGATTTAGGGTCCCTTTGGAGACGAGAGATTGGCCTGGCATTAGTGAAGTTTAGGTTAACCCTGACCCACTATTGATTTTATTGGTTGGTTGGAAGTTGCCAATGTAAGGGCTTGTAATCACTAAACTTCCTAGGGTTAATAGTAAATTTGTAATTGAAGTGTTTGGTTTGATGTTATGGTGTTTTCCGTGCTATCCATGTTATATTTGTTATGATTGACTGGGTGTTGTTTATATCAAATGCTTCCGCTTGCATTTAATTGAAAGATAAAAAGAATGGGTCGGCGACGCGTCCTGGGACATCGCAAATTTATCGACCATTGTGGGATGTTCACGTGCTTGGGGCTTCAGGGCGTGACACAACTCCTATCTCTACGATGAGATTTTCCGAAAGTGCTTCTCTCCTCTCCATGATCACCCCTTAGATGTCGGTGGTCTAATTCATAGTTATAGTGGTGACAATGCCGATCCCTATTCTACTTTCTCTCTTCCCTCTTGTGATACCTATCATGTTCTTCTCTCCATCGGTTTCCATGTCTATCCATGACGGAATGGTTATGCGATTTGAGGATGGAATGCTTTTACGACTAGAGAGACGCGACTATATGTCGGGAATGAAAAGATAGGGAGATGAAGAAAGGCAAGTGATCCAACAAGAAACGTTAAACCAGTACGAAAGAGAGAGGTCTCCAATGCTAGGAATTTTAGTGGCGGTGCAAGTAGGAGAGGTAGAGCGACTTTAAAGAAACGGGCCAAGACGATTACAAAATAAGGGGTGAGTATCTTAGTGTGCTTTTGTTAAATCTCAAAGATCTTGTTGTGTTTGCATCCATCATTTTTTTTTTCATTTGTTTTGTTGCCTACGGCACAGTTTGTGTCGTAATAGCACCATCATTTTCATGCAATAACGGTGCAAGAAGAACCCTTAATTTTCATGCTAGTGTCATGGGTCGGTTGAACACAATCGATCAAACACCGTGCGACCTTAGGATTTGTGATCCCAAGTCATCCTTTTCATTCACACGCACAAACACAAGGGTCGGCAGCACAAAGGGGTGAATGTATTCACTATGAACGAGCTGAGCTCAAATGAGGGGGAGGGACCCCTATTTATACAAGTTCGGGTCTAATCCCGGCCGTTGATCATCCCTCCGATCCAATGGTGAAGTTTAAAATAGTGTCAATTCTACACATCAAGCCACTCAATGGCTACAGGCATTGGGAAACAGCCACAGGCGCAAGTTAGAAGCAAGATCAGGGTCAGCATGGGCAAGCATGGGCGCCTGACATGGAGCAAGTGAATAACTCTAGGTTGTGCAGGGGCTGACCGAGCATTGATCAAGAGTCGGTCACTGGTCGTGTAGGGATCATCCCCCGTATCGCGCATGGATGGATTAGGCATGCTTACGGATCGTGTATGGATTGGTCAGTAATCGATCAAGGCTGTCCGCGAGCAAGCCCTTGTGCGTGACACGGCCGAATCACGTACGGTCTTGGACATGCTTCGTCTATCAGCCATGTCATTCTCCCCCACCTAATCGGGCAACACCCTCATCACGTTGATGGCATGGAAAGCTTTGATGTGCTTCTTGAACTGCCATAGAGCCTCGGAGGGTTCCCAACTTGCTTCACTCTCGGGAAGGCCTTTTCATCGAATGATGTATTCTTTCTTTGGCGCACAATATCTCTTCCGTATGATTTGGTCTGCCATGATGCATTCAATGTCTCGATCATAGGAGATTTTCGCTCTAAGGGGCGCTCGTTGTGATTCGCCTCGATCCGGATCATCCTCATCCGCATGGAAAGGCTTTAGCATGTTCACGTGGAACATGGGGTGCACCTTGAGCTTGACTGGCAAGTCCAGCTTGTATAACACCTTCCCGATCCGCTACAACACTCGAAAGGAGCCTTCATAGCGACGGATTAGCCCTTTGTACACGTCACGATACTGAAGGACCAAGTGCAATTTGGCCCACACCAAGTCCCCAACCTGAAATTCCACATGCTGTCGCTTCTTGTCGGCCCACTTTTTCGTGCGCTTTGCAGCTCTATGCAGGCACGCTCATGTCAAGTCCACATGTTCATCCCACTCCTTGGTGAGCTTGTACACGGGGGGGTTGCTTCCTCAATATCCCAAAGCAATCGCACTCGATGTGAGCGGCTGTTGCCCGATCACAATCTCAAACGGGCTCTAGTTGTGGACTCACTCCACTACAAGTTGTATGAGAACTGGGCCACATTGATCAGCCACGCCCAATTCATTTGCGTGTTACTCACATAGTGCTGGAGTTAGATTTCCAATAGTGCATTCACCCGCTCCGTCTATCCATCGGTTTGGGGATGCATGCTCGTGGAGAAGTTGAGGTTCATCCCCAGCAACTTGAAGAGCTCGGTCCAGAACCGCTCGGTGAATCGAGGATCGCGATCACTCATGAACGTGTGTGGTACACCCCAATACTTGACAACATGCCTAGGAATAGCTTGGCTGCTTCCTCGGCTGGGCAATCTTTCGTGGCTAGCACGAACGTCGCATATTTGGAGAAGCAATCCACCGCGACCATGAGGGTCCGACACCCTTCGAACTTTGGCAAGTTCACGATGAAGTCTATGGAGACGCTCTCCCATGGACGTTCCGAGATAAGCAACGGTTCAAGGAGCCCCGCCGGAGACCGTTGCTCTATCTTGTCTTGTTGGTACACAAGACTTGTCCGCACATAAGCTTCGATGTCATCCCACATGTGTGGCCAAAACTATTGATCCTCGACAAGTGCCATGGTACGGTGGATTCCCAAATGACCCACCCATTTGGAATCGTGGCACTCGTGCATGTCCTTCCGGAGTTTCCCATAGAATGGCACGTATAGTTGCCATCCCTTGGTGTAAAGGAGATCGTCCTCGCACCAAAACCACCTCGTCTTGCCCTCTTGGGCATATCAAAGGAGGGCTTGGGCCATTTGGTCATGCTTTAGCCCCTCCTTGATATGATCTATCCATGGACAATCAGGTTGGCTCACCACGTTGGCCAATTCCATCTTCTTGCTTAAGGCGTTGGCCACGAAATTGGACTTTCCGGCCTTGTATTCCATCACATAATCAAACTCGGCCAAGAAGTCTTGCCACCAAGCTTGTTTCAGGCTGAGCTTCTTCTAAGTTTGAAAGTAGCTCGTGGCCACGTTACCGGTCCTCACCACGAACCGCGATATCAAGAGATAGTGCCTCCACGTACAAAGGCAATGCACCACCGCAATCATTTCCTTCTCTTGGACTGTATATCGTCGCTCGATGTCATTCAATTTCCAATATTCGAAGGCAACCGGATGCCCTTCCTGCATCAAGACACCACCAATAGCAAAATCGTAAGCGTTGGTTTCTACCTCATAAGGCTTGGTATGGTCAGGCAGCAGAAGCACTGGCTCTTCGATCATGGCCCGCTTCAACCGATCGAACGCTTCTTGACACCGATTTGTCCACTTCCACAGCCTTTCTTTCTTCAGCATATCCATGAGTGGCACGGTGAGGCTTGAATATCCTTGGATGAAACGCCGATAGTAATTTGTGAGTCTAAGAAAGGATCTCAGCTCCGTCACCTTGGTCGGTGACTCCCATTCAACAATAGCATGGATCTTGGCCACATTCATCCGCACTCGTCCGCCCCTAACGATATGCCCAAGGAATGGAACTTCCTTTTGCACAAAAGCGCATTTCTCACTCTTCACGTATAAGTCATTTTCCCGTAAGAGCTAGAAGACTCGTGTCAAGTGCTCGACATGTTCCTCGAGTGTCCGGCTATATACAATGATGTCATCAAGGTAAACCATAACGAACCGATCAAAGAACGGGTGAAGTACCTTGTTTATGATAGTGCAAAATGTAGCCGGCGCGTTGGTCAAGCCGAAAGGCATGACGAGGAACTCGTATGATCCGTAGCAGGTCACGCACGCGGTTTTTGGCTCATCCTTGTTGGCAATCCGGACTCGGTAGTACCCCATCGAAGATCTAGCTTGGAGAACCAATGGGCTTCCCCAAGTTGATCGAACAAGTCTGCAATGAGAGGGATCGGGTACTTATTCTTGACGGTGACCTTGTTCAATACCCGGTAGTCGATGCACATGCGAAGAGATCCATCATGTTTCTTTTGGAACAAAACCAAAGCACCGAACGGGGCCTTAGATGGCTGAATGTACCCTGCGTCAAGCAACTCTTTGAGGTGCTTCTGCAGCTCTTCCAACTCGAGGTGGGGCCATGCGATAGGGAGCCATGGTCGGCGGTCGAGCATCAAGCACCAGCTTGATCCAATGATCGACTTTCCTTCGAGGAGGTAGCTTCCTGGGCAGCTCAAGCAACATCACATCTTAAAAGTCGTCAAGGACTCGGGCCACCTTTCTCGGTACCTCACTTTCTTCCACGCCCTCCTCCTTCAACGCTGCCAAGAATGTCACCTCGCCCTTCTGTAACCCTTTTGTTAGCTGCATGGCCGATAGTATCTTCTTATCGCATTCCAATTCGCGTAGATTGAGACCATGCATTGGCACCGCTTATCTAGGATACAAATACAATCCGCGATGGGCATAACGCTCACATTGATCTGGTCGAGGAACCCTAAACCAAGCACGATATCATAGTCGTCAAGGGGATTACCTCGATATCCTCCCGGCTGGTCCATGGACCGAGGTGAAGCTCTAAGTCCCTAGCCATGCCGCTAGTCGGACTTCCTTTGAGTTCACCATTTTGAGCCAACCAGCTTTTCCCGTCTCAACTAGAAGATTCAGCTTCTTTGCGGCCTCTTTGGATATGAAGAGGTCGGATGCCCCGATCTCCACAAGCACACTCATCGTGGCACCACCGATCTTCACATCCACGAACATCATCCCTTTGGATTCCTTGACCTTCTTGACCTTGATCAACCCAAGGATCCGCAACAATCCCAATCGCGCCTCCTCTCGCGATTCATTCTCCTTGCACAAGGCCGCCAACTTTCATCTTTTCGAGCAATCCCAGGCCATATGAGGACTATCGCAAAAGAAACACTTGTAGGTGCGTACCTTGCGATGGTATCCTCCATGGCTTGACTCGGGTTAAGTCCTAGGAGGGACCGATGGTGGTTTGCCTCCGTTCGGACTTTGGTACGGACTTCGATCTCCCCCACCATTGGTCTTTTCTCTCGGACAAGAGTCCGGCTTAGCCAAGCATGATGGCTTGTATTCCATGAGGGACTCGGCCACGGAAGTAGCCATTGAGAGATCCATTGCATGGCATCATTTGAGCTCTTGTTTGACCCATGGCTTGAGTCCGCTCATAAACTGATAGAATGCTTCCATCTCAATCATGGACGGAATTTGGAGCAACAGCTCCAAGAATCGCTTCACATAGTCGCAGACTCCGCCTTTTTGCTCTAGGCACTTTTGTTCCCCGCGAGCTTTCTCCTCCGCATAAGCGGGATAATAGGTTCACCGAAATTCCTCAAAGAACCAAGCCCATGTTGTTATAGGGTCGCCATTCTTATCATCCGACCTACGACGTCGTCAGCTAAATACATGGCTGTGGTAGTTACCCAAATCATGTCATCAGTCGTTCCCATGGTCTGTAAGTAACGTTCCATGTACCATAGAAAGTTGCCCACGTCATTTGCCACCCATGAGCCCTTGAACTCTTTCGACTTGGGTGCATCGACACGGGGTTGCACGGTGATCAACCCGTTCACCCGTGCAGCTTCAAGCTCGGCGAGCTTGCTTTTCATCTCGGCCATCTCGCGCGCATGGCCACTATCGCGGCCTCCCATGTCTCATCCCACTGCTGCAGCTCTTGCGTGAGTGATCCCAGCACCTCGAAACGGAGCTCTCCCATGCCAGCCTTGAGTTCTTGCACTTCGGCCAAGAACTCCTCCCTATCGACTTCCGCTCCGTCGACCGTCTAGTTCAAATCGTCCACCAACGCCTAGACATCCGTGACGGTCTCCTCTAGGACCGTCATTCGGTTTTCCAAATCACCCTTTGGATCCCTCGAGCTCGAGATAGCACAGTTCTTCTTTGACCGGGTGCCTTTCTCAGCTGGATGCCCACGATCTTCTCGGTCATCGCCTTGCACGATCGGGACATCAACACAAGGATCAACCATTGCACTTGGAACGATCGCTCTGGCACGAGGATTAGCCATTGTGCTTGGAACAATCGCTCTAATACCACTTGTCACGGGTCGGTCAAACACGATCGATCAAATACCGTCTGGCCTTAGGATTTATGATCCCAAGTCAGCCTTTTCACTCACACGCACAAACACAAGGGTTGGCAGCACAACGAGGCGAATGTATTCACCATGAACGAGCTGAGCTCAAATGAGGGGGAGGTACCCCTATTTATACAAATTCGAGTCTAATCCCGGCCGTTAATCGTCCCTCCGATCCAATGGTGGAGTTTGAATTGTGTCAAGTCTACACATCAAACCACTCAATGGCTGCAGGCATTGGGAAATAGCCACAGACGCAAATCAGAAGCAAGATCAAGGTCAGCATGGGGAGCATGGGTGCCTGACACGAAGCAGGTGAACAACTCCAGGTTGTGCAGGGGCTGACCAAGTATTGATCAGGACTCGGTCACTGGTCATGCAGGGATCATCCCCCGATCGCGCATGGACAGATCAAGCATGCTCACGGATCGTGCATGGATTGGTCAGTAATCGATTAGGGATCGATCAAGGTTGTCCGCGGACAAGCCCTTGTGTGTGACACGGCCAAATCACGGACGGTATTGGACATGATTCGTCCGTCGGCCATGTCACTAGCATAAGCTGAGCTCCACTTATTATTATTATTTTTTTAAGTGTGGAGGACATTAAAAAATTAGTGGTTCTTCTTGCTCCGTCGCTTCATTAAAAGTGATGGAGTCGTCATTTTAGCATTTCTCAAAAAAGATATCATGTTGAACCGACACCCTGAAAAATGGAAATGAAAGCGAACGCACATACTGAAATGTTGTTATTACGTTATCTATTTATAGATTATCCAAAACAGGACAAGTACATGTATTGAAGATATCCAGCTTGAGGCCCCAAAGAATGGAAAGAAGGATTCAAGACCAAAAACAATAGAGAAGAGAGAGAGAGAGAGAGAGATGGGATGAATCTACCGAACAGAGAGAAACTGGGGATGTCTCATAAAAGACATACTAAGGATGGACGTTTTCTTTGGATTTTCTTTCCTTCCTTTCGGGAAGATATCTTGCCTTCTTATGTCATGCCTTGTTTGGTTGAGAGGAACAGGAAATTTGGAAATAAAACAGAAAAAAATCTGAATAAAGGACAAGAAATTAGTAGTTTAATTAATCTCCAATCATCATATTTGGTAACGCCTCAAAATAGAATGTAAGATTTGGGATATGATTGCCAATTACTATAATTCTAAGTCAATGTATAAACATATCAAAAATAAAATTATCATATTGAATTTTCTATTATATGAAAACATACATGGAGAAAGCGTTGGTTATTGGTTTATTTATGGAGTTGTCATGATTGTTAGATTCGATTAATTCGTTCTTATCCATCACACTAATTTTCATGACTTTTTCTCTGCCGTTTAGAAAAGTAATTTCCAAAACAGATCTCTCCTAAGTCTATTTCCCGAATTAGACTTTTTATTATGAAATGATCCTTAAATAAACTAGTCTTCACCATTTTCATGCTGATCACTTGTACCTCTCTCGCAAAATTATTGAACTTTCTAACATTTTGCAAAGTCTTCCATTTTATAATTAATTTATCATAAATAATCGAAACGTGAGGAGCATTTTGCACCCAATCAATCATTAATTTTTAATTTATTGATTGGTTACTCCACAAATTTGATCTCTCTCTGAGTTTGAATTAAAATAATAAAAAATATTCTGAATTGCATTATAAAGTTATATAACCTATTCTGAATTTTTTTCAGAAGTATGATGACACAAATCAGTTTCATTTAAATTGACTCAAATTAACATATTCCATTAATAAAGTAAATTTCATAATTAGAAGTGTGGAATTCATTTCTTATTATGTTTAAATTTATAAATGGATGACAACAAAAAGATATGACGTTTAATTACAGAGGGAAAGAAACCATATATATTGGGAGTTAATATATAAATTAGTGTTCAGGCAAGTTAAGTAGAATATAAGAAATAAATAACTAATTATATATCTTTTTAATAAAAGAAACCTTGTATAATTTTAAGTATGACTTTAAATTCATTCGAAAGAAAAGTTGATGGTGAAAATTTATCACGAAAGAGAGTGTTCATCAACAATGACAATAGTATAAAACATTTATAAATGAAAACAACGGTGAACCTTTATTTCTTGATAAATCTACGTTACTAACTTGTTGACATTAAATTTTGGTGACCCATTTAGGTATTCATTTCATAGAAGATTTTGAGATCAATTCCGACCCCTTAACAATAATATTAGTTAACTTGCATCTAGATATGAGAAGTATTTACATTAATAGCATTAAGTCCACATAAATTGTATTTGAACTCGAGTTAAAAGGACTGATAGAAGGGGATTCTGAGTTTAATCATATCCAGTCAAGCCTATGGCCAAAAATATCTCATGCATGTTAAGCGACAAGAATCAAGGAAATCAAGGCCACACGCAATAAAAAATCTTTAGCATTGCTAATATAGTTCCCATGCATAATATATTCACCAATATTTCGTTCCAGAGAAAATCACAAGACTGGACGGAAACCAAGAATTATATTTGGTCACAGCCTGGAAGCAGAAGTTGGAAGTAATTAAGAAAAGGATGGTATATTTGAGGCATCCACAGGAGGATACAGGATGTCGTCCCTTTTCTCGAGAGCCCAAGCTATCTCACCTATCAGAAGAGACTCATGTCAGACAAAGGGAGCTCTGTTTTTCCGAGGAACAGGACACAGAAAAAGCACCCTCTCAAATTATTTTTTTACCAAATTATTTTTTTTACCATGAAAAACTCTAAACCAATACACCTGTGACAAATTTACCCGATGACAAGAAAAAACCTTAAACTGGTACATTTATGACAAATTTACCCTAAACTAATTTATTCAACCACAAAAAACCCCAAACTAGTAAATTTGTGACAAATATACCCTCCGCTAAATTGGATTAATACCACAAAAATTGTAAACTGTGACAAACGGAGCGTAAAATCTCAAATCGGTATATTAGTGAACTATCATGTGTCATTTAACTTAATAATTTGACAGTAAAATTTAACGAAAACTAACGGAGGGTAAATTTGTCACAGGTATATTAGTTTGGGGTAAATTTGTCAAATGTATACCAGTTTAAAGTTTTTGGTGGTAAAAAAATAGTTTTGGGTAAATTTGCCACAAGTGTACCAATTTGGGGTTTTTCAAAGTATTAACCCTTTTTTTCTTATGGTGGTTTCCGCTATAATTAAAAAAATAAAAAATAAAAAATAAAAACGAAACAAACTGACAGCAAACCGAAAACATATTGCCCAGTCAATACTCTGCCAACAATTTTTTTTTATGGTCCATGCTATAAAAAAAAAATAGAAATATATGATATAAAGTTTGGCCAGTTCCACGTGTTTGGTCCAATTAGTACAATTCCTCCTTTGGAACCAAGAACTAGACCTGACAGAAGCCATTCAAAACTAGTCGATCGAATCCTTTAGAATTAGCCTTCTGTTACAACATGGGGGGAGAGGAAGGGTTGCGAGAAAGCACACTTGAAGAGCGTTGGATCGATGCACACCCTACTTTCTACATGAAGAAAATGCTAAATTTACCGGTGCCTTGATACTCAATTTTTTTGGGGGATACTAAGAAAATACTTTACTCGTTCTTTATAATTTTTTCAAGTTTTAGGCTTTCTTACATTTTTTATTTTATTTATTAACATCTTTTCTATTTGGTTAATTTACTTTTTAAATTTTATGTATGATTATGTTGAAGTAACATATTCACATAAAGAGTCTAAAGTAGGTTATATGGGTGACTACAACATTTGATAAGTTAAATATGAATGTGTTATCGTAATATGAGTGGGTTTATGTCTGAGGAGGTCAGGAAGAGCATGAACATATGCTCCTTAACGTATGCTCTAGTAGACAATCTTGTTTTAGAAGTCCACCATCCGTTCTCACTCTATGTGTGTCTGTGTCGAGAAGGGGGAAGGGGTAACTAGGTGCACATGTGAAGAAACAAGCAAACGATAGCTGCTTTTAGGTTTTTTTTTTTTTTTTTTTTTAGGTCCCGCCTCATTGGGTTCAATTACACATTTCCACGAAAGGGGGGGTAGCATCCGCATTACACGAATTAGCATCCCACAGAACCCTTACGTATTGTAGCTCTATTTTTAGTTAAGTCTTAAAACATTCACCAACTTATTTCCTAGGCATACATGGTATTTTTGTTTTTGAAATATTCAAATGATGCCAAAACACTAATTCAATGTATTGATTTAATTTTTTTGGATTGAAGATGTCAATATTGATTAACAATGTTGTTTTCTTGTGTACAACAGCATGATTTCATTTGTGTGTGAAAGTGTACATGCAAATGTCAATTGAAACGCAAACTTCTATCATGACATCGAAGAATAATATAACATGACAATAACCACATGCAACAAGACATGACAAATCAAATGCAAAACGGGATGATAAAATGACATGGCAAATCAAATGCAGAACATAATGATAAGATGACATAATATGGCAATATTCATATATAGAATATGATAAATCACAAACAAAACATGACCATGAAATGACGTACCATGACAATTATCACACATACACGTGTCGTGTTCTAAAACCAGAGCTGAAAGGGGGGATGAATTTGGCTAAACAAAAACGGATTTTAGAAATGGTTGGTCAGCCAATGATTGTAGGACCATGAATTTGTCTTTCGTATTCGAAACACACGGGGAATAGCAGCAATCGCATACATACATGAGGGAAAGAAAAGCAAAAGGTTATACTTAATACAGGAAATTTGATGAGCTCTATTCATCCAAGCCTCATTCGTCCAAGTTAGTTGAAATGAAACGTGGATGTCCATATCACTCGTTCATTCACTACTCGTTAAAGGTTGAATCAGAATGACAGAGACAATAAGTACCCAAGATTGAATGACCTATAAAGGTATCCATTTAACAAAAAAGAAAGATGCAAAATTGCCGAAATTGCAGTCCCCCAATGAAATGCTCGTTGTTCCAGAAACAAAAATTTACTCTTGCGTCCTTCCGAGCCACAACAATTTCATCACATTCTCATACACGGTGAATGTTATTGAAGAAGCAGGCACATTTTTTAGTAAGTTGGGTGTGATTCCTTTGTAAAAACCCCGTAAACCTTCAAACCTACAAAACCAAGAGGGCATGAAAGTACTGAACTCATCAACATTCAATGAATGAGATGGAGCACCAACCACATATAAAGTTGCATTACCTTGCAGTTTCTTTTGCAACATGCCAGGTATCTATATATCTAGGAGTACCATCAGTGTAAGGCCGTTGCTGCAAAAGGCATGAAGAATTGACAGAGCATTGAGTTTATCAAAAAGTGTTCAATCGGAGTTGTCAAAAAGCTTCAAAGCAGTAGTAGATTTAGAAGAGAAAATGTATCTGGAATATGGGATTACCTGCAATCGAGTTCTAATCACCTGGAACAAGAAAGCAATTCAATCATGACCAGAAAATGACAAATAAAAAGAAAAATGATTGAACATAGTGAATGAACTCACTTGAAATGGATAACACAGAAGAATGGCTGCAAGTTTAGAGGATGCCCCCAGTATTGCATAATCAACAGAGTTCTGCAGATGAAATATTAAGTTGGACAAATAGCAAGAAATATTCAAAGAGTTTTTTTCCCATGAAAACTGTTTCTGAAAAGATGCAAGCAATTAATTTATTATTATTTTCTTGTATGGTGGTTGGGGAGGAAGGCGTTCATTACAGAAACAATTCTCCTGTAATTTAATTACGAGTATCGTTCACACTAGAAAAAGTTATTACCTCTACTGATTGTTTGGGAAGAATTGGAATATGATCACCAAAAGACATAAACATGACTTTCCAACCTCTGTACATTATGTCAAAACAACCGGCAACATCATTTTAGTGTCCCGGAAGCTCAGATTTTTTGTTGCCTGACCAGTTCATCGAAAAGCAGAGATTTAGAGGCCGCCTCACAAATTAAATTTCTGAAAGCTGGCGAAGCATGGATTGCTGGCAAATGAGGTCTATTGTCAAATGTATATCTCCCAAAATTTCAAATTTACCTGAAATAACCCTGCCCCGAGTATCAGGCTGCAATGCTTCTGGATGAAACATTGCCATCTATTATATTGAAAACATTCTCAACTTCAAGCTCAAAATGCCAGATAACACCTCCAGTGCAAACATTGCATGAATAGATATTTTCTCCCTTAACTAAAAGACATAGATAAGCCTCAGAAAAACTATACACTAACTATATCAAATGGAACAAGGATTTTAATGACAGGAAAGAGAACTGTAGCTTTAAAAAAGATTACAAATGGAAGATACTCTAGCGTTTTTAGTATATACTCAGAAAAAAGTGTTAAAATATGCTCACCAGCATCTTATCAGCCCTTTCAGGCCTCTCTTCCCTTCCTTTTGCCTTAAGTTTGATAACAACTTTCCGAAGTTCCTCATATGAAGTGAACTGAATAACACCATGAGAAACCTGTTTAAAGATTACATTGTTATTGAGATAAACAATGCAGGACAACTGAAAATCAAGAGAAAGAGGGCAAAACAGAAAGCTACTAATCACAAACATATACAAGTAGGTGAAGATATTTATCTGCAGATGCTTGACAGTAATATAAAGCAGTGGAACATCAGGGCAACTCTCCCCGTATCAATTACACAGTTTCTCAACCATCCTTGTTGGGCAAATAACCGGAACGTGGCCTTCCTCCCTTCCCAGTTACACTAATGGATTATCCTTGCTGTGCAAACAACTGACCCCTCTCCAAGTGATTCAACAGATTCTCCTCTAACCTAACTGGAATGGGGCCTTCCTCCCTTCGTCTGAGTTTAAGTGCCTATGCTCTTTGATTAAGGGTGATTTAACAGACTCAGAACAATCTCTCTCTGTGAAAGCTAATTGGTTTTAATTACATCTTTTTGGACCTCCTGTCATCTCAAAAACAATATTAAGGATTACGCTGGAATAATTCAAAAGATAAGTCCAATAAATTACAGTTAGTTACCAGAAAGAGACTGGGAACAATCCCTTTGTATAAAGCACGCCAACCTTCCTCTCTCATTATGGTTGTAAAAGCATCTGATCATCACATATGAAGCAATAACCAACAGTTAGTATGCATCAATGATGCCTACACGAAGAGCTGCTTGGAAGAAAAGGATGGGTCATGTTCTATCCAAGTTTGGATAAACTTGGATGGCCTTTTCTCTTTCCCACAGAGTAGAAGTTGTCTTTTGATTTTCTCTTCCCCTATAGATAAAAGAGTTTCATCAACCAAACTCCCAATCTCAAACAGAACCATTTGTAAAATGAGATAATGAGTCAAACCTAACAAGAAATGTATTATGGTTATCTTGTAGAGTAAATAAAACGGGTTGATTCAAGAGTAAAACTAGAAACATGTGTGAAAGAATATTAATTAATTAATTTGAGGTTTCCAAAGTGCAAATTTACTGAATTTCTCCAGCAGTGGATATGCATATATGTTGCAGGTGGATTCTAATGGATACATATCTTCCACCTGCACCAAAGCACGTTTTAAAAAAAAAAAAAAAAATTAATCCTATCAACAGAAGAACATATTGACTAACAGTAGTGAACACTAAATTAATAGAATAATGTTCCAAATTCTAAAAGTTTGATGGTACTATTATGAAAATTGGTGAACAAGATCCACAGATAAGCATATCCACTGACAGAATTTCAGAGCCAAAGTCATGCAACTCACTCAGATATTGGTATCTCAGAGAAGACATAATTAGGAAGCCAATGCAAGGTGTGAGGCAGACCATAAAATCCAGAATAAGGTCGGGTTCGATGAAGTGGATTCTGAAGTTGCAATCTTGTTTTTATGAGCCAAACGGGATGTGTGCAGAGAGAAACCTGGACAAAGGGAAACAAGAACTCTGTGTTAGTATATGTATCTATCTCCACAGTGTGGGATATCATATAATCAATTCAAAAATTCAAAACAATACGGAGATTATATTTAGGAAATAGACTTTTAGCGGCCACACTAATAAAGAGAAAAACTACAAACCTTTTGAAGTAGGTTACTATTGTCACTTCCCAAAAGCATTTAAGTAGAGCGCCATCCAACATCACAAAAATTGGCATACATGATATTTCATTCACAAGTAGTGGCCACAGGATTCTTGACAGAGAGAATCTAAGCCCCCATGTAGGTGAGTCTACAACAATATCTCTCTACATGATATTTCATTCGAAAGTAGTGACCACAAGATTTTTGAGAGAGAGAATGTAAGCCCCCATGTAGCTGGGTCTATAACAAATCTCTCTCTCTGACATCCGCCTGACAATGACTGCTGGCGGTAGCGACCAGATGATGTAAAACATGCAGTAAAAGTGCCTAATGGACAATTGGCATAAATCCCAATAGACAAAAGTGAATTCTTGATAAGCTAAGGGACCAAAAGTGCAATTCATCTCAACATGAAAAAGTTCAACAATTTGCAAATGACAACCAAAAAAAGAGTTCTCCAATTCCTCTATGTACATTAACATGTTTTGCTTTGTCGAAGAATAATCTTATAATTGGTTAATATGATTGATGAAGTCCCTTTATGAAAAGGTAATATAACAGTTCGATCCAAATGAAAAATATGTCCTCCAGTTAAAAAGATTGTCCTAGGTATATTAGCTGATAAAGAATAGAGCACATAAAAAGAAATGACATCCTTGTGGTCTTCGTTAAAAGACTTCACTGTCCAAAGGGGTGCTCAAATATGACCAAAAATTCGAGTACAATAAGTCCACAAATATAATTTGGATTAATAAACAGACAGCACAACTGAAATAGGAAAAGGAAATCACAGGCCAATATAAAAGTATGACAGAAGTTAAGAATATAAGTTCCATGGTCATGAACTTTCCTATCATACAAAATATAATGTTTTACTGATCCAACAAAGAATCAATGACCGACTCAAATAGAACCAAAAAAGTTCAAAGCTGACTACTTTGAAATAATCTGACCATATCCATGCTCACTCACCCTAGTAGCAAGTCATCCTCCAAATTTTGAGACTTATAGGGTGGCTAAAGGCCAGTTCTTTTAGCATTATATTTTAGCAAGGTTTTTCTTGGTTTTTCTTTTTATATTTTCACTGTAAACTCTCATTTAAAGATAAACTGCTCACATGGAAGTATGAGCTCTAAATGAAAGTGGCAGTAAGAAACATCATGGTGATAAAGCCCTTGGCCCAATGGTCAGTAGCTTTCTTTCAATCTAGCTGCAGTGTAACTGACAATTGCGTCATGTCCCTTTTCAGTGACTTCGACGAGTCAGGAACATTTTTAAAAAAAGTCTCAATGACATTTTTTAGTTTAGTCATTTGCAGAAAAGGTGGCATTGATTTATTAGAGACTTCAGACCTCATCAATTGGTGGCAGAAAGTGCAAAATTACTCAATAACCAGCTCCAATATGTAATTTCAAAATCAATCTCAGCTTCTAAAAGTTCTTTTGACTTAGGTAGGCAAATCCTCAACTCTATATTAATTGCTCACAAGAGTCCTCATATGGAGTTGCCATCTGGAAATTCACAAGAAAGGGATGGATTCTTTCATTCGAAGGATCAAGTTTGAGGTGGGTGATGGTTACAGAGTTAAAATTCTGGTACATTGTTCTAGTGCAGCAACCCATGTCTTAAATCTTACTTCCGTTCCCTGTTTACAATCTTCTGTAAATCATAATCCTTTGATCTTTAACTTCTCATGTTTCCAATACGGAAATACCAATAGGAATCCAATAATTAGCATGAATTTTAAACTTGAAGCTGATACTCTTTGATAGATTTTTGCTTCTGTTTAGAGTAAAATCACATAGTTCAGGTGATGACAAGTTACAGTGAATTCTATTTAAGTAAGCCCTCTCCCTATCAAATCTCCTAATTAAAATTTCTTTGCCAGCACCTCCAGTGAATTTCCTGCTAAGGCTATTTGGCTCTCCAGTGGGCCTCCAAATTAGTTGTTGGATTATCAGACTGTGTCCACACATAAAGTCCTTATAAATTTTTTAAGGTTCTTTCTGTCGATTTCCTTAATAATTGTAACAACACTATGGAATAGATCAGTCACCATAATAAGATTTACAAGGTGAATGTTCTTCATCGAGTTTCAACTTCCCTTCATATAGTTCAATTTATCATCCCTCTAGCAGTAGAAACAAAAAAGAATCAATCTTTAAAAGCTAGACCTTTTATATAAGTTAAACTCTGTCATCTTGAAAATTGCCTGCAAATATATAAGCTCTTCTCCATGAAGTTAACGGTTAGCAGAGGACTAAATCATGCTGCTGCTTCAGTTAGAGGTACATTGCTCAGAAACATGAACCTTAATATTCAAAGCACAAAATTCACCAAAATAAAAGAAAAGTGACTAAATATCCACACAGAAAGAACAAGCCATTCACACAAAGTCAATACCGCAAACTTGTTCACTTTATGGGCAACAGGAAATTGTTTCAGATTCAAAGCAATGGCAAAAGCTAGTAATTGAAGCTTCACCATACTAACCAGAGCTCCAGCTTCTGCAGCAGAAGCAAGATGAAGACCAGGGGATAGGCTTTCCTCTCTCTTTGCAGAATATCTTTTCTTGGCACGGCCATAGCTACAAGGAAAAAATTCAGTTGCACACAAGAATACATTATCCATCAAGATAAGATTTTTATCAAACAATTCCACAATTAGATGTTGAAAGACAAAGATTGGATGAACAAGTTGGAAAAAAAAAGGCAATTTCACAACCAGACTGGAGAGGGAAACTGTCAAGTTTCTTGCTTTATCCAGTTTAACTAGATGAACCACCAAAACCATTCAGAAACCTCTTATTAGATTTACTCTTTCCGACATGATAAGTATAGTAACATAGCTTTGTCTATGTAGGATATATGTCATAGCCGACTCCACACCTGAATAAAAGAGAAGAGTGGTGAGTCAGGTAGTCGTCAGCTAGCATGCCTTTTTCTACCTTTGAGACTCTATGAAATGAATCCTATAGAAATTGTGTTTAAGCTAGGTCAACAACTGGAAGTGTATGGTACTTACAGAAATATGTGACCTTGACGTAAACCAAACACATCCCATGCCTTTGAAGGTCTGAGTTTGACATTCAACTCTTAGCATAATGCACTTTCTCACATTACAGTTCGTTGTGTATTGACTACATGGTTTGACTCTAAGAGAACACGGTCGAGCGTATGGTTGGATGGTCCTAGCATGGTGTTGATGATGGGAATGACAACTACTACAACTGTTGTTCTTTTTCTTTTCTTCACCATCGAATCCAAGTCAATGCCAAACTGTCCATTTGACTGGTTCAATCTGATCAATGCGGCCTATAGAATTTTGGGCCACCAATACCATTAAGTGATGAGATAAGGAGTGATTTGATATTTTAACGTCGTATAATACAGTGGTCTATATAGGATTGGACTTTAAAGAGGTTCTCGAATCATACAGTCCACTCCGATTGTCAACACAATGACTGAAAGCATGCAGCATCTTGAATCAAAAAGTCTAGGTTGGCATCTTAAAGCTGCCCATTTTGTCATGTACTGTTTGTATGGAGGACTGTCTGCCTACGGCCCTCTACTTAATTTGGAGAAAGAAAATGCTTCAACATTACTGCTCTTTCCTACAGGCCCAAAAGTTGCTCAAAAGAAGGGAAACAGATTTTGCTATGCAAAAGCATAATGGTGAATATGACTAAAATATCTTTATACTTTTGAGGTAGTTTTCCACTGTTT